>JACCPG010009447.1:0-27803 GCA_016069955.1 Drepana arcuata | reverse complement strand
TATATTAAGATAGGTATGTGACGTCACAACGTTTTCCTATGCCGTAGAGCCTTGCCGCGTATGCCTAGCTACCTAGTAGGGATAGAACCTGCATTGTGAATTTTGCAGGGGACTACATAAAACACTCGGGCATCACATTCCTATCTAAAATATCATCTGTCTATTTGTTCTCGCTATTGCGTATTCCAAGAAAACATATTTCTTTACTTTAAATCGGTTTAAAAGCCAACTAACGTTTGAAAATTGTGACTTTAAAACACATACAAAGTATCGAACGAAATGGTTTTAATTTCACACGAGGCCCATCGAGACTGCTATGTAGTAAAAAATATACTTTTGCTCGTAAACATTTATAGTTGAAGTGATGTCTGCATATGGCGCTCTGTGTTTGCACGATTTCAGGATTCTGCACCTCTGATGAAATAAAATCACAGTTACATAGTTCGTTTTTATAGTAATGGTTTAGCAGATTTTGTAATTAGATATGAATATTTACGTTATAGTCGTGCTTGAGTACAACAGAGAACAGCGATTGACTAGTCATCATGAGTAGGTACTACCTATTAACTCTCTGGTTTCCCCATGGGGGACCCTTGTGGGCGTGAGGTATAATTAAAAATATATTAATAAATAAAAACCTGCATACGTCTGAGAAGAAATTCAAGGCGTATGTATAGTCGTGCTTAAGTAACGCTTAAGTAAGCTGAGTAACGGCGATGGACTCGCCATCTGTCACGTTTGCACCTAATATACCTCTGGCGGAAAGTGGGTGTGTGGTTATTACCTAGACACCTCTGCCTACCCCTTCGGGGACCCTTGTGGGAAGGCGTGAGGATATTCTAATAAATAAAAAATATAAATACTAAAACAATATCTTGACATCCAATCTGCCAACATTTATTCAAACTCATATGAATTAATTTGACATTGAAGTACCCAATTCTCACCAAGTAAATACGTGCAGTTGATAATGTTTAGTAAAATGCTAAGACAGTCGTTTTGGTAAATAATAGCATTGAATGAGACTGTTAAAGTCGATCGTAACAATGTTTGAACGGAATCCCCAAGAGTAACCATATTTTTATTATTTTTTATAGTAATCTTTCTTACTTAAAATGTGAAAGTTTGTAGGTTTGGTTCTTTCACGGCCAAACGGCTGAACCAATTTGGCTGAAAGTTGAAATAGTGATCTGGTGGCTTATACCTAGAAATAGGACATAGGCTACGTTTTTTCATCAATTCAAAGTTCTTATATTATAATGTATGCTGTTCTTACAATGCATAGCGGTTGAACAGATTCTAGCAGGCTACTTTTTCGAACTCCACGCGGGCGAAGCCGCGGGCATAAGCTAGTAATATTATATATTCACGCCGTCCTCCAACGGTAGGGGTAGGCAGAAGTACGAAGTATCACACACCACAATTTCAAACTTTCACCTTAAGCCTCATGGTTGACTGTACTTAAGTTCAGAAAAAATGGTACAGTCGTGATTCGAACGTGCAATTTTTGTGTCATAGGTCATATTTGGTCATTGGTGACTTATTATTTTATTATTATTCTTTACTTTTAGTGTCACAACTTTTTATATTGTACGGAACCTTAACGATAACGAGTCACTCCCGTTGTCCGTCCTTTTTTCACACTAATTGCAGAGGACTGCGCCGAGCAACTAGTTTGGTCAACAGCCAACCAAAGCTTTCATAGGCGCTTATATAGGTAATTGATAATATGTATACTTTATGATCCTTATAAACAGTATAGCGTAAGGACTATATTGAATTGGCAAGGGGAGGGAAATCTTTTTTGCAACGGCGTTTAATGTAACTCTTATTTAGTAGACAATAAGAATCAATATGCATGTTAGTTTCGTATCAAAACGGATCGCACAGCTCGTATGCTACGCGTCAATTTAGCATAAAAATTAATTGTAGGTATTAATAAATTCTGTACATTTTAATGATTGTTAGTATAACGTTTTCAGTGCTTGAGTTACGGCGATGGACTCGCCATCTGTCACACCTAAAATATATTTCTAGCGGAAAGTGGGTGTGTGGACACCTCTGCCTACATCTTCAGGGGCCCTTGTAGGAAGGCGTGAAGATATATTATCGTAAGGATATATAGTCTAAGTCATTGACCCATAACTTATGAAACAGTTCAACTTCTTACAAAACACTCGTTAGAACACAAAAATTACTCAATTCATTCCTAAATCGCCTTACCTTGTCCATTACTAAACATCTGATTAGCTCAAGGCCTTGCACCACGTGTGCGTAGGCGCACGACGTTCATTCATCGTTGCCCCAAAGAATAAAAAACTATTGTAAGTCCTATGGTATAACGTTTAAAGTTCAATTCGGCTATTAGTTGTATTTGAAGTAGATGCCAATGTGAATTTCCTCCTTAGATCTTTGCGTTACAGTTGAAATTTAAATGTCGCAAGCTGAATGTAAGAGTACATTGGAATCTGGTGGGTGGACGATAGACACTTAGAATGACTCAGCAGACACGCATTGGCGCTTGGCATAATATTATGCGCAATACTGTTACTATTATAATGTATTGTATCTAACACATTTGGAAAGTATTAATTAGAACAACAAAAAGTTTAAAGGGGATTTTTTTTTTAATTTCTGCGCAAGAATTTTATTTTAATCATAAAAAATCTCCTCACGCCTTCCCACAAGGGTCCCCGAAGGGATAGGCAGAGGTGTATAGGTAATACCCACACACCCACTTTCCGCCAGAGGTATATAAGTTGCCAACGTGACAGATGGCGAGTCCATTGCCGTTACTCCAGCACGACTATACATACGCCTTTTAATTTCTTCTCAGACGTATGCAGGTTTCCTCAGGCGGAAAGTGTATGTGCTGGTATTACCTATACACCTCGGCCTACCCCTTCGGGGACCCTTGTGGGATATATATATATATATTCTGCTTTTGGCATTTGACTTGTAAATACCCTTTCAGGATGGTGTGAGGTTGTAATAAAAATAATTATGTTTTTTTTTTGTTACAGGTAAGGAATACTCTACTATAATAGCATACACGCGTACTTGCAACCAAGCTTTTAATTTATTTGTTGCTTTCCAAGCACACTATTGGATAGACAGATGGCCTTCAAATCTGTAATGAATTTGGAACAGGCAGTATTGCCATTAAGGTAAGACCACGAGGGTTAACTTACCCTTATTAAGGCTCATGGTTAATTCAAAGCCAATTCGTCACCAAGTCTGTCTGGTTGATTGGTTTGTAGATGGATCGCTTGGCTATATGAAGTTCTAGACCACTTAAACGGTCCATCTGTTAGAAAATGAGTGTTGTGAAGGGAAAAATAGAGTATAATTTGTGTTAACATATTTTTCAAGGACATTCACAGTCTAAATTGCCTAAATGTAGTTGCCTGCAAAGATTGCAAGTTAGAATCTCAACTATACCAAAGAGTTTTTGATCTGAAGTTCAGTGATTAGTCACACCAAGAGCTTTACGGTAAGTGAAAACATCGAGAGGAAACCTGCATACGTTTGAGGAGAAATTCAAAGACGTACGTACGTACGTATGTATAGCCGTGTTTGAGTAGTCGCCATCTGTCACGTTAGCACCTAAAATATAATTTCGGTGAACGGTGGGTGTGTGTCGTTAATCTGCGTTAGACAGAGGTGTACATAATATGTAAATTTGCAACTATTATTTAGGATGTACGCGAGAACTCAAAATAAATTTTGATACAATGTTAAAATGATATTCTATTCTAAACTAAACACATGTTGTTAAATCTTTAGAAGATGGAATTCTCATTTGCGTTTCATATTTATTTCGTCAAATCGTACAAAATTATACTTCGAAATGTAGTTAAAGGTTCTTTTTACAAAGGTCAAAAGGTTCCTTTTTTTAGAAAACTGTTTAGTTTGTATTATTGGTACGACACTTATGACGTGAAGCATCAAAATTTAATCGAGCCTTGATTCTCACGTCGGCAACTCGACTCAAATCATGCATACGTACCGGGGATCGTAGCAGCTAACGTAGCTTGTAGCTACGGCGTAGCCGGCGGCTGCTATAGTAACAACCAGTTTTCGTCGCGATCGCGGCCCGCGTAGACGTCCCTGCGCCTCTACGAATCCGCACGCTACATTCCGCATGCATTTATATCGCAAGTATTTTCTTAAATAAAAAAAAACTCAAGTCGGTTTTAATTAATGTGCCGACTTTTTGAGGCGATGCGGTCGGAGTGTGAATGTGTTTACGTGAATTTTGAGAGTTTAAATTAATATATTTTTCTTTGGGAATTTTCGTGTGTTTGTGTGCGTTATGATTACGTTAGTGTACCGAAGACGGGAGGTGGGTCGGCTTTTGTTTAAGCGCCTAAGGCTCTGTAGGCTACGGAGTTTGTCGTTTCTGTTTTACGATTATACAAATATCGGCCGGGATGTGCGAACGTAGTCGCATGAGCGTTTTATATTGCGCTATAAAATCAATCGACCTATCTAGGATGTAATCTGTGAGTTTACGCGCCATCTTCTTATATGACTTGACGAATATCATATGAATTTAAATGGGGAATAAAGCGAGGTTATTAAGTACGTGTGTGAGTAAGGCAAACACAATGTGATCTTCCGGTCGTATTGCGAGATGATTCTTAGCAAAACGAGAAAATTGAAATGTTAATTAATTTCTAATGAAAATCTTGCTATCTGCTCGACCCCTGAATGTAAGATGGCAAGTGTTTATTTATATACATACATATCATTATGCAGAGTCCCTTCACGAGGTAGGCAGAGAGAGTAAGGCGCCAGTTCTAGAGACTTACTTGTTTTGCTTCGTCCACATTCATCAGTCTCTTCATACATGCTCGTGATTTAAATGAAATACATATTTCTATTTTTTTTTATTATATGGTTAATCGACCCATTTTTTATAATAATAACAATATCTTCACGCCTTCCCACAAGGGATTCCGAAGGGGTAAGCAGAGGTGTGTAGGTACATCCACTTTCCTCCGGAGACATATATTAAGTGCTAATGTGACAGATGGCGAGTCCATCGACGTATACAGGTTTCTTCTCGATGTTTTCCATCACCGTAAAGCTCGTGGTGCGACTAATCACTGGACTTAAGTTCGTTAAAACTCATTGGTACAATATTTTTATTTCATTATCAGTATTAGCATAGTCTAAAAGTGGGTGTGTGGGTTTAACCTAAACACCTCTGCCTACCCCTTCGGGGATACTTATGGGAAGGCGTATTATTAAATACCCCATTATACTATATACTAGAAATGCCCAACTAGTATCTGAGATATTCCACATGTGCGTGTATGGAGAGTGTCTACGTCTGTCGTGTTTAATATTAATTAACGTGCAAATTAGACTTGATCCAATAACTAAGGCTTTGATGCTAAGTAAGCCCGGTCATTCGGGCATTAGTTGCATCATATATGATTTTACATTGAGTTAAATCTATTTATAGTATTTCCTCAGGTATGTTATTTTTAAGGTAAATACAATTCTCTCGCCACGACTGTCTGCGATAAACCCAAAACCTATTGAATGGACTTTGATGCATAAATAATTAAATTGTAAAGTTTTTAAGCCGGGAAGTGGGTGTGTGGGTACAACTAACACACCTCTTTGACATATACTTTATACTTTGACACCTTCCCACAAGGAGGTGTCAAAGTATAAAGTAAAAGTAAAGTATAAGCCATTTTTTTTTCAAAAATTGAATAATATTGTGTACGGTGTTTACGTAAAATCACAGATAGTCATATGTTTCCTTTAAAAACAATTGTGTAAATAAACGCCTATGACCGTAACGGATTTTATTTCTGACTAGCTGTGCCTCGCAGTTTCACCAGCGTAAAATTCGATTTCATTGCTAGTTATTTTTTGTAAAAAAGCCTATGCGTTAATCCACATAATAAACCTATATTAATGCCATATATCATGCAATTCTGTTCAGTAGTTTTTGCGTGAAAATGGAATAAACATCCTCAGAAACTTTTATATTTAAAATAATAATATATCCGCACGCTTGCCCATAAGGGTCCCCGAAAGGGTAGGCAGAGGTGTACACACCCACTTTCCACTAGGGATATATTTAAGGTAACATCGTGATAGATGGCGAGTCCATCGCCGTAATTCAAGCACGGCTATACATACACCTTTGAATTTCTGCTCAAACGGATGCAGGTTCATAATTATTATTCGCTCTCTTGCGTAGTAGTATATAATATGATATACCTATTGCCTTCAATTATCGGGTTATATGATTTAAAAAATAATATATAGAAACTCTTCGACAAAATATAAAATTTAAAAACTAAGAGAGACATAGACGGCACATAAATATATCTTTACATAGTCATAACGCCTGAGAGTCTATCACATAGCTCTCGTCCTTCCCTTCTGTCGGCTCTAATGCGTTCAATCTAGTCTGCTGTCTATAATTTAATGCTATTACAGTGATGTAGAAAGTTGTACACAATTTCTTAGAGTACGTCTCGTACGGCTGGTCCATGTCCTTCGAGATAGTAATTATAACTGATAGCATGTTCTATCTTGAGTCTACTATAACATATAAAAACTTTTTTTTTTTATACAAGATTGGCAAACATGCATACGGCCCACCTGATAGAAAACGGTTACCGTAGCCTATTTACGCTCACGATACCGAAGTATCACTTGCGCGTTGCTACTCTGTGTTCGGAGAGTTACAGTGTGTTGGCAGCATAATGGGTTTAATCCCTCTGCTTCCAACACAATGTAACAATCCTCCCCCCTCCCCAAGGAGCTCATTACTGGAAACCTTATTCACCGCGTAGGAACACAACACAAAAAAAAATATTATTTGGCTACGGACTTCTATAAGGTGGAGGACCTGCCCCAGTCGGGCAGCTCCAAGTTTGAACGGGAAACCCGTTATGCCCTACGTCTCTCGTCTCTGTTTTGTGTTAGTTCAATTTGTATTTAGTATTATTTAAAGGTATGAACGTGTTAGCTTTTCGCTGTTTAAAGTTTAATTATCGGCTTAATATTACATACATACATATCATCACGCCAAGTCCCTAACGGGGTAGGCAGGGAGTATAGAGCGCCAGTTCTCTCTAGACTTACATACCTCTTTCGCTTCGTACACATTCATCAGTCTCTTCATACATGCTCGTCGGTTTCGAGTACTCTTAACGTTCCCGTCCTTCAGAGTCCGATCTATTAATAAATAAATAAAGACTGCAAACTACTTGTCACAGTTGGGTTTTCTCAATACGTAGTCTATGTTTATACTCAGCGAGGTATGTTTGCGTTACGTATCAATTCAAATGTAGTGACCTACGTAAACATTTGGTTGAAATATTTGTAAACCTGTTTATTAAACATATGTACATACATACATATTATCACGCCGAGTCCCTAACGGGGTAGGCAGAGAAAATAGAGCGTCAGCTCTCTTTAGACTTGCACACCTCTTTCGCTTCGTCCACATTCATCAGTCTCTTCATAGATGCCCGCCGGTTTCGAGTACTCTTGACGTTCCCGTCTTTTAGCGTCCGATCGATTTGATCTAAGTAGTTGGAACGTGGTCTTTCTCTGCCTCTTCTTTCCTCACTCTTTCTTTATACATGTCCAAACCAACGTAATATGCCTTTCTTCAATATATCTTACTTGAATATGTATATATAGCAAGTATATATATAAAATGGCGATCCCTGTGCGTACGCGATCTACAATTGATAAGCTGTTTGCTGATATCGAGGACGAAGCCGAATATAATTAATGGGTAAACGAACCTTAACTTACACTTTAACCAGTCTGATTTGGGCCCGAGCTAAAAACATAATTTCGTTTCAAATTATATATTTTTTTCTTTTCTGAATAATTACACTTAATACCATAATTAATCGCACCATCAACTTTACTGCGAAGGAAAACATCGTGAGAAATCCTGCATACATTACAAAAGAAATTCAAAGATGTATGATGAACTCACTATCCATGTTCGTTCCATAAAAAGTTGGATAAAGATATACCCACAAGAGTGTAGGATAAGATAAGATTACAGGATAAAGAAGAAAAAATTCATTGACAACCACTACTAAAAGTTAATGCCATCTGTAACTTCTGTAAGCATATAGAGTAATCTTAGATGACCTAGCCAATTGAGTACGTACAAACTAAGTACGCGCGGTCACCCATCCAACTTATGACCTTGAACATGCTTACTTAACTTTGAAGACCGTAGCAACTGTTCTTAATGTCCCTTGAGGTCACGAGTGCTAAATAAAGTACTAGTGATCACCCATCCATCTTCTGGCTTTGAACATGGTAACAGAATTTCAGACCATTAACAACTGTTCCAAACATTCTACTAGGGTGTTGTAGAAAATACACATAGAAAATATACCTTATTGCTTGTCCCAAAATTCCACCCGTTGCTCTTACAACGAAAATTGCGACGAACGTCCATTGTTGCTAAGACCATTGTTTTCATTTGAACTAGTGTTGTCATAGAAGCTATCGATAGTGCTTTGTCTTAGTTACTGTAACTATCGAAAGTGCTTTGTTCTTGTCACTGTAACTATCAAAAGTGCTTTGTTCTTGTCACTTTAACTAGCGATAGTGCTTGGTCTTTGTCACTGTAACTATCGAAAGTGCTTTGACTTTGTCACTGTAACTATCGAAAGTGCTTTGTACTTGTCACTTTAACTAGCGATAGTGCTTTGTTCTTGTCACTTTAACTAGCGATAGTACTTTGTTCTTGTCACTTTAACTGTGACCGCGGTGACCGCGCGTACTTAGTTTGTACCTACTCAATTGGCTAGGTCATCTAAGATTACTCTATATGCTTACAGAAGTTACAGATGGCATTAACTTTTAGTAGTAGTTGTCAATGATAGTGCTTGGTCTTTGTCACTGTAACTATCGAAAGTGCTTTGACTTTGTCACTATATCTATCGTGAGTGCTTTGTCCTCGTCCACAAAAGTGCTTCAGATAAATCTCATTGGTTCAGACAAGAGTTCTAAGCGAACTTAACTACTATTACGAAGGAGTAACAAAATTAATTGTATTTAATAATTCAGTAAATTGTCGATAATACAGTAGGCAACACCACTATCTTATACGCATCTGAGAGGCTTTCGATGTTAAATTGTAATGTTGCTTTTCATTATCAAAGGGCAATAGTCTCTAAACAATTAAACGAGTTGATTCAATTTCGGCAAAATGTCGAATTAAAGTGATTTTGCTTGATTGTTATTCCTCGTTTCGTGTTTGTTGTTAAGATGTTATCTTTAATGAGCCAGTGTATATATACTATACAGGTTATAACACTGTAAATTCTTAATTATATTCGCCGTAAATCCATTATCTATTACAGATAATATTATATAGAGCCGTAGTGGCCGAGTGGTTTGAGCAGTTGCCTGCGACGCAAAGGTCGCAAGTTCGAATCCCGACTGTACCAATGAGTTTTTTCTGAACTTAAGTACAGTGATTAGTCACACAAACATCAAGAGGAAACCTGCATACGTCTGAGAAGTAATTCAAAGGCGTATGTATAGTCGTGCTTGAGTAACGGCGATGGACTCGCCATCTGTCACGTTTGCACCTAATATACCTCTGGCGGAAAAGTGGGTGTGTCGGTATTACCTAAACACCTCTGCCTACCCCTTCGGGGACCCTTGTGGGGAGGCGTGAGGATATTATTATTTATTATTATTATATAGATATACAAAGCGAAGAAGCTCATATTCCAAATACCTTGATCAAATCGATCAAACACAAGAACGGAAACGTCAAGAATACTCGAATCCGGTGAGCATGTACGAAGACACTGATGAATATGGATGAATTGAAAGTGGTTTGTAAGTCTAGAGAGAACTGGCGCTTTACTCTCTGCCTACTCCTTTAGGGACTCGGCGTGATGATTCCCTGGATTCTATAGGTTCACCCTGGGAAGGGTGGGCAGCGCGCGAGCAATACCCCTTACCATCACCACCCGTGTGGTATGTAAAACTTTTCATACATTCTCGCCAGTTTTGAGTACAAATTAATTGATCAGTCTTATGTACCATCCTCCATAGTACATAAGATAATAGATTATTTCCAAACACTGTCCCAGCTTAAGTTAATTTCCATTTAAAAGCAAACACTCTAGTAAAGACTGCAAGTCTTAATTGCTTACCCGGATTAATTGTTGCATTTTTCCACATTTTAATAGAAACTCAAACTTACCAGACTGTGATGAAAGCTAGCAAAAAATATCCCAAGACATTTCCAAGTTTAAATACTGGAAGTTTCAATCTGCGCGACGATACAAGATGGAACTTTGAATTTTTATTATGTAAATAAGAGCCGCAGTGGCTGTGCGGTAAAAGCAGTCACTTGCCAAGTCGTTATTGCATGTCGAGCCTTCTCAACCCATAAGTTTAATGAACGTATGTACAGGATTAAGTCGCACCACGAGCTTTCGGTGAAGGAAAACCTGAGGTAACCTGCGTAGGTTACAGAAGAGATATTTTTTTTATTTTTTATGAAATTTTCTGTCTTCAAGTGGATTCGAGAACGGTTTAGATGCACAATTGGACCCGATAGGTGGCGCTGCGATCGTGTTTCCGGAATTTTTTTTTCACCCGAGCTAATCCGGGCGGGACAACTTTACTAGTATCAAACACTGATTTCTAAGTTCTTAATGCTTACAATTTGTTGTGAAGATCTTTTTACGTATAAGGCACTTTAAAACGGTTTTATTAAGTGCAACAGCGATACTTCTACCAATATGCAGGCAGAGCAAGCTCCGTGAAAAATTTCATAAAGCGTATTTCAGCGAAGGGGTAAGCTTTATTACAAACGTAATATTGCTGTTTAAAATAGAACATTGAAAACGTGAGAAGGTACAGATTTGTGACTGGATTAGTTTTGATAATTTATTCCTTATACGTATACGAATCTTTTCTTGATTATAGCTATAATGACTGCCGAAGGGTAGGCAGAGGTATACACCCTCTTTTCACCAGAGGTATATTTAGTTTCCAAAGAAGAAGGCGAGTACATCGCCGTTTCTCAAGCACTTAACAATATTTTCTTAAAGAATGCAAGCCTCTTCTCGACTATTTCCTTCACCATATAGCTGATGAGAGCATCCACGGTTCAGGAAAAGACACGCATAACATTGACACAGCCGGAATTCGAATTAGTGTCCTTTGCTTTTGCAGCCACTCGGCCGCTACGATGCCATACAATATGTATATGGTAGGTTATATGTGTCAAATACGAACAGTAAATCCTTTACGATATCAGACGATATCACACACTCTCGCGTCTTCAAATTGACAGCTTAAATTCAAATGTCAGGCAGTAGTTACGACACAAAACAAAGGTTGATATTATTTCGTTAGGTAACAGGTGAAGTTCAGAGAAGTTGCATCCAACATTAATTGCAACGCGAACAACTCTCCCTGCCGACTGAGTCTACGGCGTATTTATAGTGCCTGTATACATTTCAAACTTGTTTACTACTTCTCATTATCTTTAGAGGACTTTTACATTGTTAAAGGTTTTAAGATGTGTCGCTTTACGATCTAAAAAGTGATTAAAATCGTATATCAAGTTGTCAATCGCGTGTTTGGTGTATGGAAGCTACACAGGAAAAAAAATATACGTTATAGTACGTTCATTAACATTTTATTCTTCTTCTGGACTCCATTACTGGAGGCTCCGCATCGGCCGGGTGAAAAAGTAAAAAAAATACTTTTTTTAAACTATTGCTTAGGGGAAAAACGTGTTTAAAAATAAGATTATGTATATCATAAAATCCGTTCTTAGTTGACCTCTACACCGCGTAAGGAAAACTCCTACCAAATTTTAAGTCAATCGGCCTTATAGTTCCTGAGATTTCGTGATGAGTGAGTTCACAAATAGGATCATCGTGTTTGGTGTATGGGAGCTACATAAGAAAAAGTGTATACTTACGTTATAGTATGTTTATTCATAAAGTGTAGATAAGAAAGAGATAGAGAAGAGAGGGAATGTGAGGTCAAATTGAATGGACAGATTAAGTATATATGTATATGTTATAATAATATAATTACAAGGTGCATGGTATACAATGCGTATGAAGCGAAAATTATGGGGAAAGTCTAGAGAAAATGGGCGATGTACTTTACACTTAAATACATATAAGAAGAGGTATAATATTTTAATATTTGAAGGGAGAACTATTTTAGGTACCAATGCATGTAGATTTGTACGTGTGTATATTTTCAATTGGATTCAACATTGGTTTAGATCCACAATTAGTCCCGATAGGTGGCGCTGTGTCTGTGTTCTATTTAATATTTTTTACCCAAACTAAGGGTATAAAAAGTGATGCGTGTATAGGACACCGAGGGATATCACTCCGTTTGTTCAAAAATTATACCACTATCTGGAACCCAACGCTCAATGAACACACGTAATCCAACACCTAATAAATCCTCATTGCCAGTTAATAAATTATATTGGCATTCTGGTCACAGTCGACGGATGCAATGCACATTATATCCTGCCAGCCTGACTGCTAAACAGGCACAACTGCTAAATTGAGCATTTGTTTGATAGCACCTAACGCATACGCTATTATGCGACAGCGATTTAATTTCACATCGAGATCGTCATCACTCGATTATTCAACAGCTTTTGTTTTGTTTTTTTTTTTAATTAGAATCCCGACTGTACTAATAAGTATTTCTGAACTTGAGTACAGTAACGACACATGAGCTTTACGGTGAAGGAAAACATGGGAAACCTGTATACGTTTCTTTTAAACGCATCAAAGTTCATATAATTTGTATGAATAATAGGCAAATGAGCAGTGTAGCCTTGGTGAAATCTGTGATTATAGAAGTATATTTGACAATAGAACCTTATTTATGTACAACTTATAATTTAAATTAATTATGGTCTGTGCGACCACTAGTTATTATTATTATTATTATAAAGATCAGGGGTTTGAATCAGCAGATACCCATCCTGTACCGATGACTTATTCTGAACTTTAGGTATTAAAGGAGTTTGGATAACACTCCTGAGTACAGTGATTAGTCACACCACGAGCTTTACGGTGAAGGAAAACATCGAGTGGAAACCTGCATACGTCTGAGAAGAAATTCAAAAGGCGTATGTGTAGTCGTTCTTGAGTAACGGCGATGGACTCGCCATCTGTCACGTTGGCACCTAATATACCTCTGGCGGAAAGTGGGTGTGTGGGTATTACCTATACACCTCTGCCTACCCCTTCGGGGACCCTTGTGGGAAGGCGTGAGGATATATTATATAATTATTACACTCCACGCTCAGGTATATCTATAGATACGCCACGCATTGCGTTGCAAGCGTAACATGCAGCGGTAGACGTTTACCATCAGGCGAGCCGCAATTGTTTGCCACTTTGATCTACACTAATATTATAAAGAGGAAAACTTTGTTTGTTTGTTTGGTTGTAATGAATAGGCTCAAAAACTACTGGACCGATATGAAAAATTCTTTCACTGTTGGGAAGCTACACTATCTCCGGTGAACATAGGCTATATTAAATTGGATCGGATAGGTGGCGCTGCGATCAAGTTTCAGGAATTTAACTTTTTCATCCGGGCGAAGCTATCCCTTTCTGTGTGTCTTAAGGTGGATTCGAGAATGGTTTAGATTTACAATTGGACCCGATAGATGGCGCTGCGATCGTTTGCGGCAATTTAACTTTTTCACCCGAGCGAAGCTGGGCGGGACAGCTAGTGATAAATAAATAGCTTTACGGTGAAGTACACCTTAGTGAAACCTGCACGTCTAAGATATGTGTAATGTAATGTGCAATACAAAGACGTGTGTACATACTGGTCACATAACGCTATAGATAGGGTATCGAGCGCTTGAGCAAGACCTCAGTGGGAGTGTATGGATGGATGAATGAATATATTTCGATGTATTTTGCATAATATTATGCGTGGATGGGACCTTGGCACGATGAATGGCGGCTAATGCAGGCCTATTTACCACTAAGGTTAACTTTTAGCTTTGTCTTTGGAACACGACAGTTTAATATTGGTTAATAATAATGAGCTTTGTTATTACTAGCTAGTGACCCGCCTCGGCTTCGCTCGGGTACATATATAGTTTACAGTAAAATAACACTATATATGTACCCGAGCGAAGCCGAGGCGGGTCAGTAGCTAGTAATAACAAAGCTCATTATTATTATTATATATTTATATATCATATTATTATATATACATTTCAACCAATTAACACAAAATCTTTACTCGTGAATGAACTCTCTTTTAAGATGAAAACCACATGTGACTTTGTTTTATAATGTGTTGTGAAGAGTCGTGATAGCCCAGTGGTTCGAGTAGTCGCCTGTAACGCGAAGTTTGAATCCCGACTGTATCACTTTTCTGAACTTATGTACAGTGATTATTCACAACTTTTATATAGTTGAGGAAAAACTTCGAGAGTAACATTCATACATACATCTTTGAGAAAAAAATATCTTGTTTTTTTAAATACCTATATTGATATATAGCGATATAAAAGAGCAAATTATAGTAGCGTCACAGTGTACTGAACCGTACAGAAGCGTACACATTCTGTCATCACCATATTAGGCCATTAAACCCAAGTTCATTGCAGCATGACGTTGTACAAGCACCGTTAATATGGACAGACAGACAATAGTTGGTTAAAGTGTCACGTTTCCTCGTTAACCGCTGACACTCAACGAGAATTCAAGTATGAATGTAGGTGTGGTAGTATGGAGTACGCGTATTGTAGTATACTGAATGATAAGAGAAGGCGCTCACTTGATATATTTTGGTTTGCCTTTCGTTATGATAATTAGAGACGCAAAGGAAAGACGATAAGGGGAACCTCTCGTTTCATATTACTCTATCGTACTGGGATATCTCACATAAGATCGCAGCCACATGGCACTGCTCCTTGAACAGTCCTTGAACTCTCATGGCTTTGATGGCAGACGCGGGATCCGTTCGTTTTCTTAACTGCTAGCACAGTAGCAGCCCGTTATAACAGTGATTTAGCATGTAGTTCTTGCGCCGATTGGTTACGGAAACCGCTTAAAATCATACGAATAATAAAAAATACGAATAAATGATGAGGTACAAAGGTAGCATTGTAGTCCGACAAGTGCAACCGTCTATCGGCCTATAGACGCTTGGACCAACAGGGGTATCAACATTAACACAAATACCTTTTGAAGGGTAAATATATGCGCGGTCACATAGTGTCCCCTACCATCGCTATCTGTGTTTACACAGCCTTTGTAAATAGCTACTACAGAAACTCGTTCCAATCTCACGTTTTTTTTAGTAGTTTAAGGCTACCTCAGGAGAATATCTTATTAATACAAACATTTCAATTAATTGTTCTTTTTATTTACAAAAAGAGCAATTAATTGACATGTTTTTGCAGTATGAAAAAAAGGTCAATAAATAAAATAAAAACTTGGGACAGTTCCACACAATTTGACCTAGTTTGAAACTACGCAAAGCTTGTACTATTGAGACTAGAAAACGATATATATACTTTCAAAGATAAATATATATATATATATGTATATATATATATATATTATTTAGCGTGTTTAGCAAGCACACAATTATCCGCCCTCAGCCTATATCAAACCCGGGACCGCAAGTTTTGCAGCCAGAATCTAAGCCCACTAGACCAGACGGTCGTCAAATGAGAATTTTTACTGTTATAATTTATTTATTGCAGGAAGACTTACAACAAGTAATACATGTAAATTATTATTGTATGTTGTATTTAGTCGTTGTGGCCGAGTGGTTCGAGTAGTTGCCTATAAAAAAAAGATTGCAAGATTGAACCTCGACTGTACCAACGAGTAGGAAATACGTTTTACAATATCTTATGTGGACCCTTGTGGGAAGGCGTGAGGATATATTATTATTATTATTTATTTTTATTTTAGTTTTTCACGGTTTTCCACCGGTATTCTGATGGCACGGGCCTAGGCCAAGTGTTCATCAGGTGTTGCGTCCCGTTAAGTTGCTTGTGATCGGATGTGTGTGCTGTGTACTTTGGTCCTGTTCAGTCTGTAAAAATTTTCGTACTAGGCGACAAGTGTTCAGAATGGCTGCTTTTTGTAGGAGGTGGTAGGTGTTTTGGTGGAGGTTCAGCGTGGTGAGAGACTGGTGTAGTTGTTTGGGCACGACTCCTGTTGTAGATATGACTATGGGTACAATTGTGACTTTTTGGAGGTGCCAGAGGCGAGCTACCTCTTCTTTCAGTTTATTATTATTATTATTATTATGCATTAACCATTTAAAACAATCATTCATACAATAGCTCCTAACTCTGTTTATCCTGGTACTCAAAATGTATAGACAGTAGCTCAAGGAGCACAAAGTAATCTCATAGCAAACAAGATTGCGGAACGTGTTTACTGAGGCCGGATATAAACTATGTTACTTTTGAGTTATAGTGTGTATCTAGAGGACACTACATAGACGACAGAGAGTAGTTATATGTCCCGGTCCGTAATTATTTCCCCTCTCTGTCCTACAAATAATTGTATTTTAACTAAGACCTTGAACACTTTACGCATAAACGTAAAGTCAAGGTATTATTAGTTCAAAAATATGTTTAATCTGTCCCACTGTCTAAGGGAAATATTTAAGTTTCTGAAACAAGATTGCAGCGCCACCTACCGGTCCAATTGTGAATCTAAACTATTCTCGATCCATCCGATCCGATCTCCACTTAAGCCTACACAAGAAAAACCATCAAAATCGGTGCAAAATCAAAAAAACTAACTTAAACAAAGCACACGAAAATCTAGATGTAACAGAGACAAAGATTCCTATTATTTAATATTATATGATCTTAAGTTTCGCAGTGGTAAACTCTGATAGCTAGGCTAAACTGACCTAAACGGACCACCTCTCATATAACCCCATAATAACACTCGTAATGTGACGCATTTTATTACGTTTAGTAGCTGTAATATAAGTAAATAGTGAGAAAATTAAGTTCTTCCAAAAGTCTTCCAAAAATAATTGACAATAAATCCTAAAAATAGTGACGAATAAAAAAAAGTGCATAATATATTTTGGCAACGTCACTGGTGCAATAACAGTGAAGTGATGTGGTGTTTGAGAGCTAATGCGGCGCCCCTATGACGAATAATAACAACGGAGTGAACAGCGCGGGCGGCGGGGGAGAGCCCGCGTCTGCAGACATGGAGTCCTTGGAAGAGATGTTGCGAAAGGTAAGGCCTTTATATGCTATACTACCTGTGCCCACGATTTCATTGGCATAAAAATCGATTTCATTAGTATAATTTTATATCATTTAAAAACTATCTAGATCAAATCAGATACTCAAGGACAGGAACGTTATGACAGATGAATGTAGACGAAGCACAAGAGGTATGTAAGTCTAGAGAGTACTGTCTAGAGAGTACTGAGTATACTTTCTGCCTACCCCGTTAGGGACTTGGCGTGATGATATGTATGTATGTACATACATTCATTATTAAAATACGTGGTTCGCATTAATTAATTGTAACATTACTCTCACAAACCTCTGCTTCCGTCTATATTAGCAACGACATGTGAAGTGTCGCCTACGTCGAGTCGAATTAATAATTTATTCGCACATTCATTAAGTATGGTAACATTATTGTCGAGTGTCACTCGACACCCGGCCGAAGTGGAGATGAGGATCACGATACTCGAGTTAATATCGACTCGATTTTAATTCCAGTCTATCAATTTATTCACTTTGTCGTTTTTTTATACCACCTGTGGCAAACAAGCATGCGGCGGTAATTATCTTTATTTATAAATTGCTACTAATTTATTCATAGACATACATACGTATCATCACGCCGAATCCCTAACGGGGTAGGTATAGAGCGCCAGTTCTCTCTAGACTTAAATACCTCTTTCGCTTCGTCCACATACATCAGTCTCTAAATACATGCTCGTCGGTTCGAGTACTCGTAACGTTCCCCTCCTTGAGCGTCTGGCCGATTTGATCCAGGTATTCATAGACAGGCTCTGTAAAATGAAAAGTCAGGGTTTCCAACCTGTTGTCCGACGTATTTTTTTATTTAAAAGTATATAAAGTATTCTTGTAGTATGGACCCTGTCTCAGGTACTGCTAGAGCGTGCATCAGTTTGGGAAGTACTTTCTCCGAAGATATATTACGTCACAGATGGCGAGTCCATTGCGCTTTCTCAAGCACGATCACACCTTCTTCTTCATCACTTTGAAGCTCGTGGCGTGATTAATCAATGTATTGTAAAAACCCACTGGTACTGGGATTATAATTTGCAATCTATGCGTCGCAGGAGACTATTAAGACCACTCACCCACCACGGAACTCCGCTAGCCAGCCTTCTAATTCGCTATTGATTAAAAAGCAATCAGTGAAGAACGCATCGTGACATTATACCGTCGCAACGCGGCTCGGTCGTTAAAATGGAATATTTCTCTCTTCATAAATGGAAAATATCGCAGTGACAAAATATGCTCGGAGGGTTTGCTTTTTTATTTTTCACATTGAATTCATTCGCTGTCTATCTCTCGACACGACATAACGTATTGGAAACTGTCTAGTCTTTTTTATCTCTTTCGAGTGGTAGAACGAAATATCCCGTTCGAATTTGCTGTTACCCTAATAGGGCATCTTAACCTTACGATCACTAAATCTATGCCAGTTTTTTCTTTAATTGTATTTTGTGGTGAATGGCACTTCTTCCAACTGAAGCAAGGCTCTAAGGCTCTAAGGTCTCTAGCCGTCTACGCAATCAGGAGCCTTCTGCTCTCTGAACCCATACCTAAGAGTAATAAAATTAAGTGTATTCCATTTGATTGGAATGCACAAACACAATCTAACCGTACTTGTATATCAACTTTTTTTTTATTTACAACAAGAGTGGTAAACAAGCATACCACCCGTTGGAAAACGGGGACTTCTAAACATGGACCTGCCATCAGTCACGTTGACACCTTAAATGTATGTCCGGCGAAAAGTGGGTGTATCTACATACATACCCCTGTCTAGTTATTCAGGGACCCTTGTAGGAAGGCGTGAAGTACACATCTCTCTTAGACAGAAGTCTCTGATTCGCGAGTTAGGGAGCTAGACTTGGGTTGGTCCAGTGGATCGTTACCTTTATAGTCCCTTTTATCTTACTAAATAAATAGTGTTTTAAGCCTTTCAGCTGATTAGATTAATTATGTACACAGAGTAACAATAATAGTATAAAGCTTTCTGAATAATCTTACAGTTGTGATAAAACGGCGAAGTAATTAATTTATTCATGTATACAGATTAGTTAGTAAAAGAACGCTCGGATATTAAAAAGGGGTGGGTTGCTAGTTTTAATATACCCCATAGGAGGTTTATTGTTCAAGAATAACGTTGTCTTAATTATATCTTCAGTTTGAACGGCTTACTTTTTATATTATATTTTTAATTATATAAGCCGTGGTGGCCGAGTGGTTCGAGTAGTTAGTTACCTGCGACACAAAAATCGCAAGTTCAAATCCCGACTGTACCAATGAGTTTTTCTGAACTCAAGTACAGTAAATAGCCATACGACGAGCTTTACGGTGAAGGAAAACATCGAGAGGAAACCTGCATACGTCTGTGTATGTGTAGTCGTGCTTGAGTAACGGCGATGGACTCGCCATCTGTCACGTTGGCACCTAAAATATATCTCTGGTGGAAAGTGGGTATTTGGGTGCTACTTATACACCTCTGCCTACACCCTTCCGGGAACCTTCTGGGAAGCGTGAGGATATATATATTTTTTGTTCTACATATTGTAAGGATTATATGAAATAAGTACTCGTAAGCTCATTAGCGAAATGTTTAAAAGTATCGAGTCAAATCGAACAACATCGATTATGCAAATCGATTACAGCTCAAGTGGTCGGGCGAGTTCGCAAACAATGATTAAAATATGGAATTTGTTTACTCAAATATTAATGCGTTATCAATTAATATTGGCCAGTCGCCATTTGTAACGTTCATTAATAAATCGTGGAGTTATTAATTTGGTTTGATTGCATATTTGCTCTGTTTCAATTGTAATGAGATGATTTATGCATTTTGACCGCCTGATGGTAAGCGGTTACCGCCGAATATTTACGCTTGCAGAGGTATCGCTCATGCGTAGCCGCGAGCTCTACGGTTCCTATAACCATAACTTACTTATTCCATATAAAATGTATAGTTGTGCATGAGTAACGGCGATGGACTCGCCATCAGTCACGTTGGCACCTAATATACCTCTGGCGGAAAGTGGGTGTGTGGTTACTACCTATTTTAGAACAACAATATAATAACAGTTCGCGTGGTTCATAAATAATATTTGAAGCAGCTCATATTTTACAAGAGCGAAATTAAAAATTCAATTAATAAACCCGTCAAACATGGCCTCAACGCAGGTATTTCGGCAAACAAAGTACAGATGAATAAATAAGCGACTTTTCGAATTTGCACAGAATCTTCGTAGCGTGTTGTTAACAAACGCCGGGTAGGACTTGTTAAAGCGAACAATAAATTATGTAGCATGGCGACCGCGGTGACTTGGCACATGAGCAACCGCCGTGGCAACGCGGGCGTAATGCGTTATTGTTAGCCGTGGTGGCCGAGTGGTTCGAGCAGCTGCCTGCGACGCAAAGGTCGCAAGTTCGAATCCCGACTGTACCAATGAGTTTTTCTGAACTTAAGTACAGTGATTAGTCACACCACGAGCTTTACGGTGAAGGAAAACATCGAGAGGAAACCTGCATATGTCTGAGAAGAAATTCAAAGGCGTATGTATAGTCGTGCTTCAGTAACGGCGATGGACTCGCCATCTGTCACGTTGGCACCTAATATACCTCTGGCGGAAAGTGGGTGTGTGGGTACTACCTATACACCTCTGCCTACCCCTTCGGGGACCCTTGTGGGAAGGCGTGAGGATATATTATTATTATATATCTTCACACCTACCCACAAGGGTCCCCGAAGTGGTAGGCAGATGTATATAGTAGTACCCACACACTCACTGTTCGCTCGAGATATATTTCAGGAGTCCATCGCAGTTACTCCAGCACGACTATACATACGCCTTTGAATTTCTTTTCAGACGTATGCAGGTTTCCTCTCGATGTTTTCCTTCACCGTTAAGCTCGTAAGTAATTATAGATTCATTTATTTGGGCTAGTTACATTCTACCGTCTGTAATCGCACTTATCTCCATCCTTGGAGAAATTACACATAACTCGAAACCGAACAGGACTGGCAAAATGCGGCTTCAAAGGACTTCCCTTCCGTGAACGCTCAGGCTGTAGAATGAACTCCCCGTTGAGGTTTTCCGTAGAGAGCGGTGGTTCTTCCAGAAGTGTGAAAGATTCTTGCAAGCGTTAGCAGGTTTTGCCTCCTTAGAAGATAATAAAAGGTTAGCTATGCCCCGCACGCGTGTATTTTTTTTCTTTTATCGTTTCTTCCAACAAACAAACAAGCAAACTTTCTTATAATATAGTATATATTTCTTGCTAATATGTAGCTTTCTAAATGGAAAGAATTGTTAAATGTCGAATAGTGTTTTACACTATTAAATTGTAACAAAAACAAACTAAAAAATTTAAAATCTAGTCTTTCCTCTTTATAATATTCGTTTAGAAAACGCGCACTAACGGCTGAATAGATTTAAATGTAATTTGCAATGGAGATAGGTATATTACCTTCACTAATAAATATGTAGGTTTTTTTGTTTGTATACATCCCGAAATAAAAATTCGCATATATCAGTTGAGTTTCCGTCAAATATCCAAATATTAATATAATAATTTCTACGATTTGTGGTTATATTGTTAATGCATAATGACGCTTAATGTAATGGCATTTAGAATACAATTTAAATAAACCAGACGGATGATAATGTACCGTTATAAGCACCTCTGCAATGCACCAGCCGGGAATCGGCTGAGTGCACACAATGCATTAAAACCGATTAATGTCTGTACATCACGCAATGTTGGAAAAGATTCAGCAAAAACTTCAGCTGGGTTTATATAATTACCGCTGTTATGTACGAGCTTAGGTTATCACGTTTTACCCGAGTGCAGCAGCATCGCTGTGTAGTGGTTGGGTCACCGTGTGAAGGGTTTTACAATACTCGGGGGCTGTGTGCAGGAGTCGAAAATCACATCTTGTAGGTGTCTCTCAGTCTGTCTAAAAGAAAGCTCATAACTAATGTAAGCTTACTAACTGAAATATAATATAACTATTTATAGTATTAGGTAGAATATTAAATTATACATATAGTTTTATATATACTGGCTGTCCCGCGCAACTTAGCTCGGATGAAAAAAATAATTTCCTGAAACACGATCGCAGCGCCACCTATCGGTTCCAATTGTGAATCTTAACCACTCTCGCCAACCACCCGAAGACAAACATAAAATTAATTAAAATCGGTCCAGCCGTTTAGGAGGAGTTCTGTTACAAACACACGTACTATATATAGAAGCTATACAGGTGTCTCAGAAAATAAACACAGAGTTGCTCATATTTGTGATTGGGCACATAATTATGTAGAAGGTCATAGAAAAAAAGTTATATTTTAATGTTTTAATACCTTATTTTCAAATAAAAATCTACTGTAACGAGACCTACAGGTAGAATGTAATTACGTTTTTATTATTTTTATGATACAAATTAAATACAAATAATTATCGAATCCAAATTGTTCAACGTTTAATATTCCATATTTGAATATATTCAATCCATTTTTCGTTCTATTTGAAACGTTTGATGTGAATTTAAACAGAAAAGATTCGAGTATTTTGAATATAGAATTGCTGCAGACCAACCGAATCTAGGTGGCCAGGCGTTTGCGAAATAAATTCGATTACTGGGAAGAAATACGTTTGTTATTTATGGCTTCTATTTTATTCATAAAGAGAACACACATTTCAAAATATACAATAAATAAAATCATATTAATTTAAATGGCATGATGACATGATGATATTAAAAACCATTTATTAAATATTTTTTCCTTAATTGTATATATAAAAAAAACTTTAAATGTGTTGAGAGATTCGTTGTTCAAAATCTATTCAGTGTGCCCATATAATCGCGATAAGCTTACCCACAGATTAGTAATTCCCTTCACAGATCAAATCATTACACTCAATATTGGCATGGGAAACAATAAAAGATAACTCGAACCGTTAAAAGTTAATAGGCTGCCCAATTTATGTGACCATAACGTCACGGGTTCGATACTCTGTTGTACCCCGTTTGGAGTGTGCCGCTCCGGGCAATATGATGGTTTTCAGACTACCTACAAAATTATACCAGCACCGCGGAAAATTTTGTTTTGCTGTATGGAGGCCATAGACAAACTTATCAAAAATTCCCCACAGATAACATTGTCTGCAGTTCAGTGTCTCTTGAATCTGGTCAAGAACTCCTAGTTTTCATGAGTACTTACTCATGAAAACTAGTGCCTAGTACTTACTCCACTGTCTCTTGTAAGTACTAATGATAATTTATTCCTAGTCTTCACGCCCTCCCAACAGAGTCCCAGAGGGGTAGGCAGAATTAAATGTGTAAATGTAAGGTAGTACTACCTATACACTTCTGCGTACCCCTTCGGGGCCTTTGTGGGAAATATTTTGCATATACATGTTATCTATCGCGGTGTGTGTAGAACGCTACTTGCGGACACTTTGGCACGGTCCCATATACAGGGCACTTCAACAGAGTTGTTACGGTACAGCAATAAACTCGAAAATGGTGTGAATACGTGCCTCGGGAATAGGTGTTTGCTATAATAACATACATACATATAATCACGCCAGGTTCCTAACGGGGTAGGCAGAGAGTATAGAGCGCCAGTTCTCTCTAGACTTACACACCTCTTTCGCTTCGTCTACATTCATCAGTCTCTTCATACATGTTCGTCGGTTTCAAGTACTCTTAACGTTCCCTTCCTTGAGCGTCCCATCGATTTGATCCAGGTAGTTGGAACGTGGCCTTCCTCTGCCTCTTCTTGCACACACTTTTGCTTTGTATATCTGTTTCGTCAATCTTTCTTCACTCATCCTTTCAATCTAATATCGTTACTCCGCACATTTTTCGAGGAGATCGCATCTCAACTGCATTCAAACAATTTTCATACTTCTTCTGACATACCCAGGATTCGCTGCCATACAACAAGGTAGGTACCAATATCGCGTTGTGGACAGCAACTCGAGCATTCTTGCTCAGACTTTTACTGCCCATCAACGCCGATATGGCTCCATTCACCTTATTTCCGGCAGTTATCCTTCTTTCAATATCTTTTTCATACTTTCCATCTCGTGTGAACATGCTTCCAAGATATACAAATTCATTCACTTGCTCTAGAATTTGCCCATTTACCGATATAGCACACTCGGTCACTTGTTCATCACTTTCGAATACCAGAACCTTAGTCTTGCCAGCGTTTAGGCGCAGCCCCTTCTTTTCACATTCTACTTTCATTATGGTAACTAGTGACTGCAGTTCGCCCTCTGATGACGCCAGTAGAACCGCGTCATCAGAGGATAACTTAGACTAGTTTTATTTCGGAAACGGAACAATATTTTTTTTGTTAACTTTCACGCGGACGAAGTCGCGGGCACTGCTAGAGTGTACAATATTTTGAGTATGTACTGTAACAAGTTCAAATCGTTGCTACGAATTCGAACGTGGCACTACGCCGTAGCACCGCGGCAACGTAGCGTTACACATCCCTTGCGAAATCAGCGCAGACAACGCTGTTCGCTCAATAGGCACGTACGGACATCTAACGTGAGCATCGCATGAGGATATCTGAAAATATTATGTTATAGGATACATGGCGTATCTAGATGCAATACTATATATATAATGCAAGTCTTTGTCAGTATGTTTGTCTCTCTTTCACGCAAAAAAAACTTTACGGAATTGGATGGAATTTGAAATAGAGATAGATTACTAGCTGGATTAACACATACGAAGTCTGATAAAAGAACCAAAATGAAGAAATTCGCAAAACACAAAAATACATAAAAACGGGGGTGTAAAGATGAAGAAAGGCATGTTACGTTGGTTAGGACATAAAGAAAGGATAAGTGAAGAAAGATTGACGAAACAGATATACAAAGCAGAAGTGTGTGCAAGAAGAGGCAGAGGAAGACCACGTTCCAACTACTTAGATCAAATCGATCGGACGCTCAAGGACGGGAACGTTAAGAGTACTCGAAACCGACGAGCATGTATGAAGAGACTGATGAATATGAACGAAGCGAAAGAGGTAAGTCTAGAGACAACCGGCGCTCTATACTCTCTGCCTACCCCGTAAGGGCTTCGGAGTGATGGTATAATAATTAATTATGTATGCAATTGTAGTCCATAATGTAAAAGCAACAAAGACTAGTATAAAACCACTGTCCATTTATCTCTATCTCCTAACGATAGGTACGTAACTATCAATTAACGACCTTCGGGCTAAAGGATTACGGTATTAATTCTAATTGCAGAGTTAGGTTTTAGTGTTTAGTTGTTTTATGGTACCTACGCTTAAAGCGTTTTTGTATTTCATATGTTACTTGTTCTAAAAGCTCTTTCATTCAACTGTATATATAATAGCTGGCGGAAATTAGGTGTGTGGGTGTTACCTATACACCTCTGCCTACCCCTTCGGGGACCCTTGTGGAAAGGCGTGAGGGTATTTATTAATTGTTTTTTTATAAAAATACAAAAACCAATTGATATGCTCACACCTTCCAACAAGAATCTCCGAAGGGGTATGTAGTATGTAGAGGTAAAGATACAACGTCTTTTCGTCGTAGGTATATTTAGCGAACGTGGCAGATGGCGAGTGCATCGCCGTTTCTACATACTTGAGTATAAATAAGTGAATAAACATAATAACAATCAAATTAATAAAGTTTAAAAAAACAATTATACGAACCAATTATTAAAGGTATACAACCTTTAATAATTGGTTCCTTTATAATTTGATTTATAATTTTTTTTTATGGAAGCATGTATGATTAGTGTTTATTTTAATAAATAAATACTGTGGTGTCCATATATACTCTCTCGGACTTGTGAAGCCCGAGATCCCAGTGGGTCTCGAGATTGAAAACAAAACACGATCGAAATTACGTAGTAACCAGAAAACGCGGATAATCGTGTGCACAGATACGCGGATGTGCGGATAAAGCTAGGGTTGTTATCACACGAAATTTTGGTTGTGGATTTCTTTACCTTCAGTTTTGGGATTAATCACCAAGAGCTTCACAGTGAAGGCAAATATCAAGATTAGACTAGATTTCTTTGCGATAGCACCATTCCTATTCGGGTGTGGTTTCCGGTCTAAGCCGATTGCATTACTTCCAGCTATCATAGCATCTACTCTGCATGAGTTTTGTTTCTTTTGGCTACAATTGTGTAACTGCCAACGTGAAAAAAATCGGGACTTAAAATTAGAATAATCCTAACGCCTCAAGGGTCCCCGAAGAAGTTGGCAGAGGTGTTTAGGTAGTACCAACACACCCACTTTCCGCCAGAGAATATATTAGTATATTTTTTCAGAAGTGCGACAGCCCTGACGGGAAATATCCGCTAATGTATTCATTTCACGTCGAACGACACCCGGTAAAGCCGGTTAAGGTTAAGATACGCCCGGGTTAATCTTGCGCCCTTTGATTTATGGCCGTGACATACCTTTGTTACGTTTCTGTTAATTTTAAAACGAATATTAATTCCGCACAGTTCGCCTTTAGGTTTGCCTATTTGATGTGCAATTATGAGAATGGCATGATGGAAATACAAAATGGCGTATGTTGACTTGTACAGCGGTATACGATAAATAATACTGCATAGATCTTTTTTTATACCTTCACACCTTCAAGGTTTCCCCTAAGATGTAGGCAAAGGTGTAACAATAACCTATTTTTACAATATTAGTTCACTTATGGACATGATTTATAAGGTGTCTAGTTTTTTCTAGTTATATTGAACTTAATAAGAATCCTGTCAGCTTCTGTATGGCTCCTGTCTGATTTTTTAAGGCTCCTGGCAAACGTATCAAGGCTCCTGTCAGACCAT
The DNA here is from genome assembly GCA_016069955.1 of Drepana arcuata. Classification (NCBI taxonomy): domain Eukaryota; kingdom Metazoa; phylum Arthropoda; class Insecta; order Lepidoptera; family Drepanidae; genus Drepana; species Drepana arcuata. Next base: position 660 of record JACCPG010009447.1, on the reverse strand, counting down.
CGCTTCTGTCGCCTTCGTTCAGTTAGATTGATTACGGTTATTATTTGTCATGTAAATTTAGCATGTATGTAGTTGTTATTAACAAACAATTTGCAATCTGACCGGTTAGCTTATATACAAAACTATACAGTTATTATAAACTCTTATACAGTTGCCTGCGACGCAAAGGTCGCAAGTTCGAATCCCGACTGTACCAATGAGTTTTTTTGAACTTAAGTACAGTGATTAGTCACACCACGAGCTTTACGGTGAAGGAAAAACATCGAGAGGAAACCTGCATACGTCTGAGAAGAAATTCAAAGGCGTATGTATAGTTGTGCTGGAGTAACGGCGATGGACTCGCCATCTGTCACGCTGGCACCTAATATACCTCTGGCGGAAAGTGGGTGTGTGGGTATTACCTATACACCTCTGCCTACCCCTTCGGGGACCCTTGTGGGAAGGCGTGAGGATATATTATTATATTATATTATTATATATTATTATTTGAACGAATATAAGTATAAAATATAAGGATATTATGCGGTTACAACACTACCTTTTTGGGTAGCCAACAATCCTTACGAACGTACAATAAAATATACAAAATGGTTGTACAAAAACACCCGATAGCGCCCTTATAAAAATAGATCATTGTTTTTATCGGTCTATGTAGGTCGG
>JACCPG010009446.1:0-142267 GCA_016069955.1 Drepana arcuata | reverse complement strand
ACGACTATACATACGCCTTTTGAATTTCTTCTCAGACGTATGCAGGTTTCCTCTCGATGTTTTCCTTCACCGTAAAGCTCGTGGTGTGACTTATCACTGTACTTAAGTTTAGAAAAACTCATTGGTACAGTCGGGATTCGAACTTGCGACCTTTGCGTCGCAGGCAAGCTCGAACCACTCGGCCAGCACGGCTTTAATATTTTTATTTATATGTGTGTAAAGATATATTGATAATAAGATACAAAGCACAGTAAAACGAATACATTATCTCCACTATCTCACTTATTTCACGCTTTGAGATTACTCGTTTTTATTTGATTAATATACGACCATTTTGAACAAAGAACTAATTATTTCATGCTTGACTCAATGCCATATCAGCGTGTCTACTATTCAATTTTGTCGTCCTACCATTATTCAACCTTACATCCTATACAAATAAATAAAATAATAATACCTGCTGCTAGCTATCAAGCTAAAGCTTAAAAGCTACGCATTTACTAATTTTACTTTATTTTTTCTCACATTTTATTCTCTCAATAACTTCAAAATGTGTTTTTTAAGATCAACATTTATATTAATGTTTATACTACATAATATAAAAACAAAATGTTTTATTAATAGCAATAACAGTGAATGAAATGTGTGGCTGCATGTCATGTGGGAAATGGATTCACATTTTTTCAAAACGATAATGCTTAGTCTTTTTGGTAAGTTATACATGTTTGAAAAAGCGAATAGCTACAAACCTATAATTAACTACAAACTTCATGCACCAGTAAATGTAGACATTAATTTCCACACTAGTTTATCTATTTGGGCGCACAACCCGCCTTTATCTGTCATCGTTCTCAACTTAACATAAGAAAGATAGACGCAATGCTGCAATTAACTCAAACGCATATTACAATTAAAACATACTGTCATAAAGTTTATTTTACAACGGCCGATAAGCGCCGGGTGTGTCTTTTCAGACGCAGCCGAAAGAGAGTGGAAGGCGACTTTACGTATTGCGTTTACTTGAAATTATTTTAATATGCAAATAAGAAAATGTGAAGGAGAATTGTGTTTCGACGTTGTTGGTAAAGTCGGTTACGCAGACGTATTCTTTAAATTAATGGCAGTGCGAGATTAGAGCACTGGTAACTGCTTTACATGGAGCGGGCTTACACGGCGCGAGGCTCGCTCGTTTGTTCCGAGAAACAGACAAATGAAAGCACATAATTACTAGGCCGCCCCGTTCTAAATGCAACAAGGATTAGAATTTACATGCGCACGTTAACAGGCACGCGTATGGCATTTATGACTTTTACACATACATATTTATATATATTTAACTATACCCAACAGGATATCGTGCCTGAATGAACGTCGGCTCTGTATTGATTACGCCGTTTTCTGTAAATCTACAACATATGTAGTGAGCAGCTACTGAATCTTATTACCGGTTCTTACCGGCTGAACTTAACGAAAACTCATTGTAAAAATATTTGATTCTACGCCGTAGCGTTTCGTAGACAACGCTACGAGTTTTCTATTTCATTTCACATAATGGAGCATAGATACATGATAGAAAACACATTTATTTTCTAATAAATACGTTTTTATAGAATGACGTTAATATTTGAGCCCAATTAGCGTACGGCCAGCAGGGCGGCATGGGGCAATCCAAACGCTGTCAACAGCCCGCGAATATGAAGTGATGGATGAGCCTCACAGCTGTTTTACATACAATGGAAAAAATTAAATTAAGTACCGACTGCTAATAAGCTAGTCAGACGCTAATTAAACAAGCGCCTATGTTCCTATGCCAGTTTACGGTGTTTTGTCTGATAGAATATATGAGTTTCTGCTTGATTCTAATGGTATAACATATCCTCACGCCCTCCCACATGGGTCCCCGAAGGGGTAGGCAGAGGTGTATTGCGCTATAGATAGTATCCACACACCTAGTTTCCGCCGGAGATATATTTTGGGTCCATATGTAATAATAATAATAATATATCCTCACGCCTTCCCACAAGGGTCCCTGAAAGGGTAGGCAGAGGTGTATAGGTAATACCCACACACCCACTTTCCGCCAGAGGTATATTAGGTCCATATGTAAGTACGACTATACATACATACACCTTTGTATGTCTTCACAGACGTATGCAGGTTTTGGTTTCGATGTTTTCCTTCACCGTTAAGCTCGTGGGTTGACTAATCACTGTACCTGCTTAAGTTTAGAAAAACTCATTTGTACAGTCGGGATTCGAGCTTGCGATCTCTGTGTCGCAGTACTCAAACCATTCGGCCTCCACAGCTTATTATTCTCAGACAAAGGTTTTTAAACTCATATACTCCTTTATTATTTCACCAAGAACTCTGGTTGGTAAACTTTGGTCTTTACCAATGATTTTACTTTACGAGAGAAGAGATGTGTCGCACCCCGCTTTGCAGTGGAAAGAAACATCATGAGACACGGTGCATTTGTTTGCAAAGATAATAAAAGGCGTATGTAAAGTTTGCCCCAGAGACAGCGGAAAACGTCGAAAAGTGGATGTTATTACAGCACTGCTCGTCCCCTTTGGTCACCTTTGTAGGAAAACACAAAAGATATTTTTCAAATGTTTGTCACTCATGACCTTGTGTTGTTTTCGTGAATTGAGTGCGAACTTAAGGCGAACGAAATGCGAGATGATGAGGCTCAATGTATCTATGTGAAAATAGGGTGCTATTACACCTTCGAGGACCCATGTGAGATGCGTGAATAAATACATATTATAAGTAAAATAAGTTATAAAATTAATAAATGTAGACAAATCATGTGCTCAGTAATTAAATAAGGCAGATATGTTGAACGGCCACTATTGCAACAATGCGTTCCGTATTGTGAGATCTAAGGATGCAACGATTTTCTCAGGTATCGAAATGTAATTACAGTCAGAGAGGCGATTAACATCTGTCGACTATTAAATAAACTCGGGCCGAGTTCAATCAATGTAAGTAATTATTGTTATCCGTCGGATGTTCTCAAAGCGCTCTCATTGTGGCGCAACAATTTACTCATGATTCGCGAGGATCAGCCCTACCCGTTATTAGGCAGACAGACACTTGGCTTGACTGCCTAATGTAGATGCCCGCTATATAATTTATATCTCTTATGTAAGGACGACGTTTCCTTATGTTGATTTGTTTCCTATCGTAACAAAGGTATTTATTTATCTCTTGTTTATAGGTATGTAAGCACATAAAGAATTACTGCTCTCGCCTTTCATATAAGTTATGAATAGGCTAGTTAAGAATATATTTTACTATATTATAGACCCTAAGCCGAAAATGTAGACAATTAAATTATTATAACTTCTGAATGTAACAAGTATGTATATTTTATAATGGGCGTAATTAGCGTCTGAGTCATATGTTAGAAAATAAAACACGAGATTTAACACGAGAAACATTATTGTTCAGCTTACTGAGGTATGAAGGTTAAAATGATAGTTTAATTGAATTGCGTAGTCGTTTGGAACGTGATGTCAAATTATTTTCGAGACTTACCTTTATTGCCACCAAAATAGCTTGGCAATTAAAACTGAGACTATTTATGTCAACCTGTACCTACATTGCCAGTAATTTACCAATGAATTGTACATAAATAGATAAATGAATTGTTACTCAAGTTTATTAATAGTCTAAACTTAACTTTTTCTTTTTTAAATTCATTGTTCCCAACGCCAGCTGTTTATTAATGGTAGAGGCAAATATAATTATAAAGCAGACCGTATGGCCCAAACACCTGAATAGAAAATACCTACTAGATATCGACTTTACTTTAAACGTAAGTATATCCGTTCGTATCCTAATAGTGACACGAGATGAGTGTGTGAACGCAACCGAGGCGCGCGGCGGCTTGGTGTGCTTTGGCAAAAACTACTGTTACTAACAGAACGATTATAATATATTAGTTGAGCTTTAATTGCGCCTATATAATTACGTCTGAGCCGCGCATACGTGACGATATCCCGGCCGTTCAGCCTCCGGCGCAGCGATATTAAGAGGAATAACTCCAGTGAGCCGATCGAATGTTCCGCGATAATGAGCGGCGGTCGCGATCGAAGTGTCATTAGGAAGTCGTAACCGGCGATGTGCGCCTCCGAGTTATGTTAACCTTCGCTTGCCACGCAGATTAATGTTCATAATTGCGAATACTGACTAACTAAGTAACGTAATGTATTAGTAATAACCAGTTTTTTTCAGACGGTCTTTTAGTACTTAATAAGCTCCGGAGCGTTTTATTTTTGCGGATAAATATGGCTAAAGTATGATCGGATTTCTACAGGCCTTAGATTGTAAATACGGTCGTTACATTTTATATTTCATTTGATTCAAAGAAAAACTGCTGAGCAGTTTTAAGTAAATTGTTGGGAAGTTAAATACCATAATATTCGACGTTATAGTTAAACTAACTCATCTACTGGCTGAAATAATTACAGCTTAATATACCTATAACAATGTTATTTTAAACACCAGCGCCTTACATGCTTGCATAGGTGGAGGTAGGTACCTGTGGTGAAATTTGGCGTCGGGTCGTTGAGGTCTGAATAAGGACTTAAGAGTCGATCATTTGGTGAACCGGCGCGAGGAAACGGGCTAATTTCCTAATGGTCCAATGAGGTGATACTTACCCACAGCGCTGGGAAATAGAACGAATACTTGTTACACTTGAGATTGCCAATGTTCAATGAGTCAGTTAACGTAGTGGTAAAGATTCTCACATTACCCTCTCTAAGTCAGTTTCGTTTGCTATCCGTCGCAATAATGACACGGATGTTTTAAGAAGTGCAATTAACTCAAAAGGTTTTAATGATTTACATTACATACTTAAATAAAACTAAATATACAAGAGTAAAATTATGAATTAATCTCGATAGGGCGGCACCTCTGAGTCGAGCGACATACTTCGTTCAGATAAGGGAAAAGCGTCACTGGCTTATAAATGACTCTTTATTAAACGTGAAAGGAGCGACGTCGGCTAATGGGCCGATCATGCGCTCCCATTAAAGATTATTTAATATTCAAAAGCGGCCGACGATAAATCACGATCGCCCGCCATGCTTCTTTGACTACACTCTGCACTTTTGTTCTGATGTGGGGTACTTCTTGTCTGTCATTTTGAACGAGTGGAGATGGTTCGGTGCGGAGGCGCATCAAGTGTAATTGCATCTCGTATTAATGTTATACAATGAAGGTGAATGATGGCAGATTGAAGTAAACAAGCATCAGAATGGCACCAGTCCTACGTAAATGGTATCAGATGCTGTTATGAGCGTAAAAGTGTCGCAAATTGGCGTTCGGCGTCAACTAGTTATTCTTGGTGGTTGTTGATCTGCCGTGTGTGGTCGCGATAGCTATCGGAATATCTCACAGCGAGCCTTCAATCGTATAAGGTAGCGTACCATGCCATAACACTTGTTTCGCCTGATGTTAACAGCGATAGCATTCGCGCTATCTCTTAAAGCTTTGGCGGGGTGATTATTAGCCAGACGAATGATCCATTCACGTCGCTTCTCTGAGACGAGCTACTTTTTCCACTGTTGACTCGCATGTAAATGAGGTGTGAAAATGACTACTTGTTTGCAAACTATAGTTGCGTTACATTTCTTCTTTAAGCTGACAAGCTTCTTTACATACTTCTGAATGCGAAAAATGCGAAGTTTTTTAAATCCTAACATAACCACATACTACCTACATTTTGTTATATAGGCATATATAGATATCCCATTGTCACATAAGCAGTAACTTGGACCTCGTGAGACGTTTCTATTTTTTGTGAACAAATGGCAAAACAATAATTCGTACCCTTACGCGCCTGAGCTAATAACAATAAAGTAGAAAGTCGATCACGGACGCGGCCCGGCGACTGGTTCAATCAACGCGAGTCAGATTTATTTTTATGAAAATTGGCATAAAATCGAGCGGGTCAGCGGGGGCGCAGCGCCAGTGGCCCCGCGAGACCGCACGCCCGACCGTTTACTGCATATCGTTTCCTACGCGAGCCAGCCGCCTTGGAAATATTGCCAGTGGTCATAACTTTTTATATGCACCGATGACATTGCAGAAAGTGGCGGGTAGCTCTCGGATTGCTTAAGAGCTGTCATCACCCCTCTTGCTATAGGTAGATGTGAAAGTTAAAATATACGTATTTTCTTATAAGCTTCTATAGTAATTTTATTAATTTCTTATATACAAAGTATAAAGCGTGGTCCATCATAGAAGTAATTTACCACTGAATTAGTTTGCAGCCATTTCATGAGTAAAATAAAAACTGTATATTATATATTAGCTTTGCCTTCAGTGTCACATCATATTGAACTTAGACGCAGTCGTATCAGCTCTAGCTAGTGTCGCGGGCACAATGTCGATGTTGTGTTGATGTGTCAAGCGGGTGTCGAGGTCGTAAAGCCGTTTCTCTATTATCGTCCACTCGACTCGGCGAGCCCTCACCTCGGGGTCGTCAAAGGGATTGTACGATGCATATTTCCAATCGAACATTGATAATAGCTTTCGATACTAAATCGATAATGTCTGAATCTATTTTGCATTAATTGAGTCAAGAGTACCTTCTGTAGCGAGCATGTAGAAGAGACTGATGAATGTTGATGTAGCGTAAGAGGTCTGTAAGGCATGACGCTTAATTAATATAAGTAATAACCTATTTCACACAGTTTCCAAATTATAGTGTCAATTAATATTTTACCTTATATCGTAAAATTTAAGTAACATACTTATGTGTATTTTTGCTTAAAGAAAACATCGTGGTTTACCTTTAAGCACGTTAGTAGAAATTTAGGATCACGGTGTACTTAAGAGACGGTGACAAACTCACCATCTATGTCCATTTGTCATCCAAATATATCCGGCTAAAAAAGGGGTTATTATATCCTCTAACTTCCCATTGTGGGAGGGCGTGACGACAAAATACGTTCATACATAGCCGAGTCCCTCCAGTCAGGTAGAGAGAATAGAGCGCCAGTTCTTTCTAGATTCATATTGATATTGTTCCTTGAAACATTATTTCGCAAGCGAATACTCAAACCACTAGATCCTCCACCGAAACATACAAATGTTTGATATCCCAATATAACCAGAAACAAAACACGACATAAACTTTTTCGTATAACATAAATCTAGGAGTTATTCTCACGGGATGATAAGGTGGGGATCTGCGGGCGTTCGCCTCAGTCCCGAGCCGAGAGTTGATGTGCGGCCGGGGTAACTTATATCAAGTGTACCGGCTCTACGGACGGACGGACTCGTGGTAACAAAGCGGCCCTTACATTTTGTTTAGTAACAATACAATAGCTAGGTATAACACATACAGTTTGTATAATTATATCCCGCAAGAACGAAATATTATTAGCAAATGGTCACTCAAATTTTGAATATACATTCTCCCCGAGATTGCTTCTAACCTTTCGGCATATGAAATGTGTGTGTAGTTGGAAACGTATAGAATTTCAATAGTAAGCCTTTTACGATACTTCTATAGAACTCTCCCCTTTCTGGTGGATAAGCCGATATTTTCAATCTAGCCGGTTATCATTTTACCAAAGGAGAGCTTCAATAATATTTACTCGCGTGAACTTGAGGCGAGACTTCCAATTTCATATTTATTCGCGGAAGCAAACAGCGGGCCGCACCCACGCCGCCGGAACTGATATTATTGTGCATTCCGTATAATATTGTTTGCTATTTGCCACATTCTCTGTTTGTTTTCGTCTCTCATATGAAAGGGGAGCTATAGCGTGCAAATAGATGGGTGACAGAGGCACTCTTCAAGCTTTGTATCGGAAAATGCTGTTACGATGAAATGTAAATTTTATTTTAGCGATACGAGAGGTACTTTCTATGCGGCATCAGATTCCATTCCCAATGGTGTCCTATCGTATTTGTAATGCGTAGTGGAACTATAAAGCGTTAAATCAGGGTACGTGATCATAGGAGCGCAAACATTGTGTACGTTTCCGAATATGAAAGCTAGCAATCCATTAAATCGGGACATGAATGGCTGCCGAAGTCGCGGAGACGCGACTGTGCCTCTGATAACCCATAATACGCTGATATTTTTGCGTTGCTCATATGTTGGAAGTAATGGCTCGTGCTAGCTCGCTTATCGTGGACATGCGCTTATTTTATTTCATCTTCAACAAGTTATATTGATGTTATTCAAAAATATCACGTTGCTCATTTATTTATTCCATTAATATAATTAATTTGCGTTTTTAGATACATGTTGTTTTTAAGTCCATTGACTAAGGTGACAGATGTAAATGTGTAATAGTCGAATAAGTAATGTCTACATGTAGGTAAAATAATTAATGAATTAAAATAATAAAATCTTTTAAAATTTACGAATGATTTACGAAAGAGTGGATACGGTCTATCCACAATAATCTTTATAAGGAATTGTAAACCATAATATATTATATTTGGCATATAAAAGGCTCGCTTATCTAAGGGGTTTGACTGGAAACGAACATAAAGGGTGATCCTCTGTGACAAATACCGTGATATACCGAGCGACAGTCGTAAGGGAAATATTTTCATAAGATGAAACATTATTATTTTTGGGGGTGACGGGTTCAGAATTTGGCAGGATTTGCTAGTAAAACTCCTTGTTATACCATTGTAAGGGATTTATTTGTGGATTTACACAGTTCTATTACTATATTATTTAGTTTTAGGTACAGAATAATAAAAGGCAATGAAACGATACGCAGCGAAGCAGTTAGGACAGGAAATGGTTTAACGTTTAAAGCCCTGTTAATAAAACAAATTAATGCGCGTTAACCCTAAAATTGGACAAGTTCAATGCAGAGGTCGTTACCACTATAGGAAATTTATCTCTGGTAAGTATAACATTGAAATCCGTTCGTTGTATTCGGTGTCATTAAAGTTGGGCGGTGACGTCAGGGCAAAGTGTGCTTTAAGCTCTTGTTACTTAGGGCGGGTTTGGACTAGCGCATCTTGCGACAGCCAATCAAAACATACAAGGAGCATATTGATTCTGAGAAGTGTCGCTGTTAACGTGGAGGCTGAAGCTGAATACATTAGCCAGCGGCGTAATGAAGTCTCGTTGCTTGTAAACAAACATGGGTTCGGAGCTCGTGGCCCGGGGCGCGTGCGCACCCTGCCCCGCTTACAGGAATTCTATTTCCACGACAAGCGTCATGTGTTAATTAACTGCTCGCACCTACCGTATTGAGATATCGCTCGAGATGCCACTGTTGTTATTAGCTGACGCGAACGCTTATTGCTTGCTGTTCCTCTGAGTGTCACTATTGGATCTATAGCAGAGCTTATACTCGCTGTGTACCAAATACACAGAGTTTATGAACAAAGATAGCTTCTGAGTGGATTCTAAGCTAATCGCTTTATGTATTTATTATGAGGATATATTATTATCTCAATTTGTAAATTCAGATATAATGTCTCTTTGAAGTCTCGGGAGCTGAGCACCGGCAGAATGTTCTTTGGCGTTAATAAAAACAATGTAATGGATATTCCAGCAGATGATGCATTCATAGTTATGTTCATGTGATGAGTGCTCCAGTTACGAAAATAAACAGACTTATTAAAGAAAAGCCGTTCGGAAACCACATAAAATGGAAGCGCCAGCTGCTGCTCACCGCGCCTTTATGATGAAAGAGGTAATCCTTAAAAAACCCGCCGGCTACTGTATCACATTTCCTGTTATGACTTCAGTTTTTAATGAACTTTTGTTAGACCTTTTTATTATAAAGACGCGCTAACAGCTATAAATGCGAGCGTGAAGGATTTTTGTACATACGACGCATGTTACGTCTCTCTTATTGTCTAGTTGTTTTTTATGATTGTTCACACTTTGTTTATTAGCCTCGTGGTGAAGGGCCAGCGTACCGGAAAATAAAGCTTAAATTTTTATACCTAATGTCACGTTAACAGATTACTGTTTATGTTGTGGTAAAGTTTAAATTGTTGATATTTTTATAAGATGTAAGTTTTATAATCTCTTATTTTATTTAGGGCTAAGACAATAAGGCACGAATCATATCACTTCAGGGTGTTACGTACTTAGGTGATGTGAATTTCTTGAGCTGGACAAGCTATAAACAACTGCCATTAGGAAGTAGGTGCATAACTTTACAATAAATACGTTTAATACCGAATAAATCATGTCATGGGATACTTCGCAGCATGCCTACATCCTAGCCTGTGACATCATCGTGTCATGCAAATGGGAAAGCGCAACGAAATAGCTCGTAAAATGAGCTATTTGTTCCGTTTACGATAATAACCACGGATTTATAAAATTTTATTACGTGTCGGAGGAATTTCACGAATGTTGCATGTCGCCGGTGCTGTCGCGTTGTCGTCGCGGTGTAGTGCCGGCCGTGTCGCCGCGCCGTGCACGAAATCTGTCCGCGGTGCCGACAGGTGGGGTTGGCGCGAGTTATGATACTGCACTGCACACATATTGCATTACATTGTCGATACGACTTGTTCGTACTCATTCACTTTCGATATAAGGTTTTGCCTATGGATGTACTTACTCTATGGAAATCTTCCAAGAAGGATGTGAATAGATTTTTACCAGGTTCGTCATCGCGCGAATACTTGTCTGGGTGTTGCATGGCCGCATGTTATTTGCCACCTTAGTGATTAATAAGTGGCCATAGTGGCCGAGTGGTTAGAGTAGTTGCCTGTAACACAAAGATTTCAAGCTCGAATCCCGACTGAACAAATGAGTTTTTCTGCACTTAACTGCAGTGATTAGTCACACCACGAGCTTCACGGTGAAGGAAAACATTGCGAGTATATCTGTCTGTATTCAAAGGTGAGGTACCTTTCGCGAACGTTCAGACTGTGATACGCTTATGAACTCCCCGTTGAGCCTTTCCTGAGACAATAAAGTACGTAGTTCTGCAAGAATTGTGCGAAAGATTTTGTGTCTATTAGATAGGATAAAAAAGTATAGCGGAGATTCAAATATCAGAGCTATGGTGACCGAGTGATTGGAGTAGTTGTCTGCTATACAAAGACTGCATGTTCGTATCCCGCCTGTACCCATGAGTTTTTCTAAATTTAAGTACAGCATTAGTCAACCACGAGCTTGACGGTGAAGGAAAACATCGAGTGGAGTTGACCTAGACCTGAATGCGTTTAATAAGCCATTCAAATACGTATGTAAAATCGTGCTTTAGTAATGGCGAGTAATGAACTTCTCCGGGGACCTTTGTGGGAAGGCGTGAAGATATACATACATATATTACATAGCCGGAGAAAGTTCTCTGTATGCATTTCTTCAAGGAATTTATGAATTACACTCAATATTCTATTAGTGTTGTATAAATATATATAGGTAGTACCAAAAATTGAGAATCACGAGCTGCTGGCGGGAATTAGTCATTCTGGCAGCGAGTCAAACCGAGTCAAATTAAATTATTGCTTCGTCTTAAGATTGGACTATTGTCTAAGAATGATTATCAAAATACCGTATGTTTTGTTAATTGGTCAGAACTTTTAATTTATACATTCACGTTTCTAAACCCATGCGATTAAAATTTTCATTTCCGACAATTTGTTGAGATTAACATCTCGTTGAAAATTATTATGTTGTTAGCATTCCGTTCGGGATGATGTTGATTTTTGGCACAGGAACGTTTTATATGTGGCGATTTTATAGTCGTCAAGAAAAGAGTCATATTATGAGAGACATAATTGATTGGTAGGCCAGCTGTTGCGGCCATTGTTCAACCACTTAGCATTGTTTCAGAATTATAATATATAGTTATGAAGGTTATATGTGCTCTTTACCCACGAAACAAAAACACTCTTGTAATAAATTGTCACGGAAGGGGTAATGCTTCTGTAGAAAACTTTTTCAATACAATTCTTCCAAGTCATAAATCCGGAACCAAGATTAGTACTTGCTTTTGATAAATGGAGGAAAATATAAACAAATAGCCCCTATAGATAGGAAGTAGGTATAATATATCAAGGGGCGCTATTAACATTTAATAGATATACATGTTGACTTAAGTTGAATACAGATTTATGACAGCGTGGATGCAAGTTGGTCGTGAAGGAAGGAGTTGTATGTATTACGAGCTAATAAACACGTCTTAATTTCTCGTTGAATAGTGGGCTATTAAAATAAGGTTTAAAATATGGAACGCCAGTTTTTATTTACGCTGATACGATTTATGGTGTATGGATGCGTGACGTGTCCGCGGCGCAGGCGCAGCGCGCACGCATAGCACGACGCGTATGACAGACCGATGACTGTTATATTTTCCAGACGATTTATTACATTATAAGAGCGGTAGTGCGTGCCGTTAATACGCTCTCAGATACATAAATAGTAGTGATTTTATTTTGATGTCCTACAAGACAAGCGACGACGTGTATAATTGTTAAGATGCATCCCTTAATACCGTAGCCTATTCTTAGGGCTATTCTAAAATCGTCTCATATTTAATTATCGTTCATCATTCATACCTTTAGTTAAGTGGGTGAAATGTTCCGACAATAACCGTACGAACTTTTCATAAATTAAAATGACTCGCTGTGCGCGCGGGATTTAGGAGAGTCAACAAATCAGACGGTTGATTGCGCATTATTTACTCGACACAATCGTCGACACTTCATTGTTTTGAGTTTTTCTCGCGAAGCTAAATCAGGCTCTTAATTGAAATAATATCACTTTAGTGGTCGCATAAAGATATTACGCCGACGCGAGAACAAAAGCTGAATGTCGCGTTGAAAACACAAAATATTGTAATGTGAAATTCGTGTAATGGTGTCATTATTTACTTGACTCATTGAACTGAAAAGGGTTCATTGCTTGCATTATGTGACGACCTGCTATTATGAACAAGGCCTCAGACAAGAATTAATTTCAATCGTGCTTTGTTTTTCTTTCCTCTTCTGTTAGTGATAGCAGACCTAGACAAAAGACAGTCATAGTGCAAAAGCTTTGTTTTATCTTAGTGTTGAGCGACACGAAGAGGGAAAACTAAACATTGTCATCACCATTGATGTCCCTCACGGGAGGTAGAAAGGAACAGTGGAGCGCTACGTCTTTCTAGAATCACAAACCTTCCTCGCTTCATCTATTTTCATCAGGATCTTAATACATACTCGCCAATTTCGACTACTTGACATTCCCATCGTAGAGTATCCGATCGATGTGTTGTAGTTGGAACGTACTAAAAATATACTAAGTATAAACAGCAATATAAATTGCAGAGATTTCAAAAGTAAAAAACTTTGAAGACTGACACTCCCTCGATCCAAAGTATCAACTGATGGGTAAGAAATCATAGCAGACGCTCGTAAACGGTGGTCGGGCGGCAAGGCATATTTCATATCGGGTAATGGAGAATTTACAGGCTGCCGGAGCGAAATGACTCCCTGAGGTAACCGCGACTCCTCGCCGCGTTGGCTCCACATGAATATATCTGCTACTGAGAATTTTTAGACTATTCAACAGATGTGTCCGATGAAGTATAAGATTTTGTAGTTTATTTTTATTATTTTAATGTATTCGTATGCAGATATGTAGCATCTTATTTGTGTGTGTAAGTAAACAAGGGACTGTTTTAATCGTGACGTCATTATTTCACGTAATGCTGTTACTTGACCAGTTCATATTTATATTTTGTAAATCGCCACAGAATATGAAATGTCAGATACGAAGTCATATCTGTAGTACGTCACAGCTATAGTCCAGCGGCGCGGTCCGCGGGCCCACATTATTATTTATGCCCTCCAGAAAAGTACATTTATAACAATATTACGCCGGACCGCGCCCGCCCTCGGAAAATGATTTTCCCATTTTCTGAAGATTGTAGGTGTATTATATTTCATTGATCGTTATTTATGGCGAGACTTTTATTACAAATGCGTGCAATGTCTCTATCCGTTTTTTATTGCCGCCGGAATTATTTGATGGAATTCTTATTTTGTGACAAACACAGATGGGTCAAACATTTATTGGCTATCTTTGGTGAAATGTGTGTTATATGAAATGCTTGTAAGTATACGCTTTTATTGCCGAAGTTACGCTATTAATTGCCCTCAACATTTTAAATTTAATAGCCAAAGCATGGAAATTGGATTCCAAAGACTAGATTTGTTACTTATGTACATATCACGCCGAGTCCCTCACAGGGAAGATAAATAAGAGTATATGTTAGCAATTAATATTTTTTTGCAAATAGTGTCTGATTCCCAGAAGACGGATATATCCGTCAGGCACGGCACCCTCAGTGCGCCGGGCGAAGTCCGAGGCGTTACGAGGCTCGCGGGACCGCCGGCCGCGATCAACTCCGCGTCCATAACCAATAAACGTAAATAAATGTAGGGCCGCCTTCTACTCGCTCCAGACAAATCCATAATCGCACACCTCGTACCTCAATAATACGCCACCCGGGCGTGTAACTGTATCTTCAGTACGAGTTTCATCGTTTGCGAATCGTTCACGATGTAATATAGTTTGTTATACGTATCGAAACATCTCAACATCACAAAGTCTGTTTCACAAAGTCACTGTTTGCAGTGGCAAACACACTTAGCAAAGATAAGTGAAAAAAGGATTTACGTCACTGAATAAATGTATTCGTAGTAGCTATTTTTTATCGCTAGATATAATATAGCGCCGTGGATGAACGAACGTGGTGAGGGATTTTGCTATTTCGCATGCTCGAATCCCGACTGTACCAATGAGTTTTTCTGAACTTAAGTGCAGTGATTAGTCACACCACCAGCTGAACGGTGAAGGAAACATCGAGAGGAAACCTGCATACGACTGAGAAGAAATTCAAAGGCGTATGTATAGTCGTGCTGGAGTAACGGCGATGGACTCGCCATTTGTCACGTTGGCACCTAATATACCTCTGGCGGAAAGTGGATGTGTGGTAATTACCTATACACCTCTGCCTACCCCTTCGGGGACCCTTGTGGGAAGGCGTGAGGATATATTATATTTGTATTATTATATAAATTTCAAAGCATACATACGCCAAACATCAGGTGATTTGATTTAGGATGATGATCATCATTCAGAAACCTTCCAATACCTCTCAGTTTCGTCTCAATAACCTTAATATCGAAGAATACATCATTCAACATAATTATGTGCATAATGACGTTTATTCTTGTCACTAGGAACAAATAAATAATACAAAGAATCGAGAACAGCGAAGGAAGATACATGTGAGGTAAGAAGCCGTCAAGATTTCTCTTATAACTATTTAAGTTTCAAACTTTCCAATCGAATGAAGCATTTTATTTTACGTACGTACCTACACACGTAAACTTATGGCACAATCTAGTGATGCGAAAATAAAAAGCAAAAAAATTTAATGTGCGTAGGTAATGTATACACGGTTGCATTTTTCGTACCAAAAAACCGTGGAAATTGATTGAGTTTATTTAGACCCGGCAATAAATATGATAATGCAATTTTTACAGTGAAACGAATAAATATATCCGAAGGTTAGTAGAGTTACTTTGTTTATTTATACCTGAAGCTCGCGACCCGCGCATCTCTCCCTATTAAATTTTGTTTGCATTTATTTTAAAGGTGCGACGCGAGGAGACGTGGTATGTGAAAAATTACACCTCAGTCCAATATTTATGGGTGATATTCGGCAGCGGTTCCTTTGAGAGATGAGGGTGTATAAATAACAACTCTTATCGCGTGGGAGCCTACCCTTAAATGGGATTTATTTTAATTATTTATCGGTAATTCGTGCGGTCCACCTTGTTGGAATTTCTTGACGTATTCACAAACTTCATATCACTATGGTTGTTAGGTCTTACGATTTCTTACTGGTATTACATCTTGCCAGCATTTTGAATTTAATCCAATGTGATACGTAATAAAAAAGCAATACTTTGTACGCAAATGTTATATTCTAATGCTGCTACTATGAAAGCAGACTACTTCATTAACAATTTAATGATAACTCTAAAGATTCTGTAAACTGAATCAGACAAGACCGCCTGTTGTGATAGTAATAGTCTTAAATAAGCTGTCGTACAAAGACGTGAATAAATTATGAAAGTCGGGAGTAACGGTTGCTATTTTTAACCGAATATAATCGCGCAGTATGACCATAAATTTGCTCTATATTTGGTTCGGTTGTTTTGCATACGACAGGCCGTCTGCACATGCGTGCGACATCAATCTCAATTCCGAAATATTTTTCGTCTGCGGTGAGACGTGGCAAGTATTGCAACTTATCTATACAAACTTGTACACGTCGGTGTGTTAGGTACCTACTGCGTCAGATACACGTAATGCTCCTCAGCATGTTTGATAGTTAACTAGATATGCCTCATGGATTTACCCGCATTGTTGGTTTTAGCCTGGTACATCCCATTGCTGGGCAAAGGCTTCCTCCCATGTTTGCCAAGTGTTTCTGTCCAATGCTAGTGTTGACCAGTTGACAGATGTGTTGTCCAGGTCTTGCCGCCATCTCCTTCGTGGTCTACCTCACCGGCGTCTATTTGTGTCAGGTCAGCATTCAATGGCAAAAATACATAATTATATATAGTTCATGTTATTTCGTAATAATGTAGCTTTCCTGATGTGAAAGGTTTTTTTAATGGGTTAAGTAGTTTTTGTGTTTAGCCATTATAAAGAACTTGCAGAATCACAAACAGTATAATCTTTTATTTTTAGAATAGAGTGTATTTCACGCATTTCCACACGGGTCCCCAAAGGGGTAAGGCAGAAGGTCGTACCCACACACTCACTTTCCATCAGAGATGTTTTAGGTGCTACTGTGACAGATGCCGAGACCATCGCCGTTACTCAAGCATTTTCTTATTGTTATTATTATTTTTGTCAAAGGTAAACAAGCGTACGTGTCTGATGGTTAGCGTCTATCGGTGCTAGAAATAAGTACTGGAGGAATCTATCGCTGGCTGTGACCATGTTGATATTGTTACCTGACCACAATTTTTTTATTTTTTATTTTTATTATTTCATTATTTTTTTTATAAATTTAATCGAGAATAGTAGACTAGAATAAAGTAGAAAATAGTAGACTAATAGAATTGCATCAAAATGTTTATACATATTTAGATAGACAGTAATTAAAATTAATATGGTGAAAGTAGTTAGTAGTACCTGCCCACTTAACTGACTTAATATTTTTTTACGACCTGCCTGTATCAGTAACACACACTTGATGCGTCAAAACCAGTGGAGTTGATGCTATTAGTGATAAAAAATATGTTTTGAATTAATTACGTTAATGCGTATGAGTAGAAACAAAGTTAGATATATAATACGTCTAATTACCGGCATTTATCAATAATGGACACAAGATTTATGTGAGAACCGTGTGTTATTTTAATGTTTGGAATTAATTATCCCGGAAGCGTATTATTGGCCTATACGCATTTTCATTAATCTTACCTCAAAGGTTTCCGAAGGGTAGGCAGAAGCTTAGCAGCAGTTTTTCACTGGACTCTATTTACTATAGGTATTTAGTTTCAACGTGAAAGATTACGAACTTGCATCTTTTAAGAACGATATCACATCTTTGATTTTCTTCTCAGACGTAAAAAATAAAGACTAAGATGATTAATACTTTTACTATTTGTTAAATTGCCGAAACCATTGTACACCTATGTATTATACTTAGTCATCTAATAATGGCCCACCCTAACAGCATAGTTACCGAATGTAGGAACAAGATGTCATTTGACCACTTTTCTAAGTACCTACTCCTATGAGATGGATGGACGGATCTTACGTACCGGAATAATGGGCCGATTACTCTTCTATATCGTGGTCCAATTACAGAAGCGAGCGGTGCAGTATTCTTAGTTTATACATATTTAAGAATTTAAGAAGTACTGAAGAATTTGTTCATAGCCAAGAAATTACGTGTTACAGGAACAATTGAAATTCAACATAATATAATTGTATCATCTGCAACCATTGTGAAACTATGTAGAGCTTATTATATTGAAATGAATCTGTTTCAACTTCAAAATTATTGTTATTATACCTTATTTAGAAAATATGGTCACAATACTAAGGGGAACTCGAACAAAGTTCATTTGTTTTTGATCGTTTACGCAAAATTTGTTTGCGCTTTTAAAGAAATCCAAACATTAAGATGACAACTAGATTATCTTTATTTTCCTACATTTATTTCCTACTGACTTAATATTTTACGTTAGTCTTGAGATTATTAATTACTCGGCACATTATTACTTAGGTATGATGGTATATAGTATGGGTACATTCGACACATTGCGCTCATGGCTTGTACTGTGGCGTTATTAGCTTACAATACAGCGGGGGCGGCCTCGTCGAGGGGAAAATGATTGACGGCAATGAGAAATTTCATTTTGCGGCTTGTTGAAACCTTGTCGATAGCGCATCCCCGTTCTACTAGTGAGGTGATTGCCTCTTGAATCACGATGACCTTTGTGTTGTTGCTCTTATCTCACACTTCATTTCATTCATCTGAAGCCATTATTTACGAATGAACGCTAATTCGAGAGCCACAACTGGAATTGAACGACCCGAATAATTTCTGTCGCAAATTCTTTTATCGTTAGTGTTGCAAATAAAATAATTTATTTTTGCCGTGCTGGTTTTTGAGAGCCGTGTTGGCCGAGTGGTTCCATTAGTTGCCTACAACACAAATATTACAAGTTCGAGTCCCGACTGTAACAATGTGATTTTCTGTACAGTGATTAGTCACAACACGAGCTTTACGGTGAAGGAAAACTTCGAGAACTGCAATACGTTTGAGAAGAAATTCAAAGACGTATGTATGTATAGTCGTGCTTGAGTAACGGCGATCGACTCAACATCTAGCACGTCGGCAACTAAAATATATCTCTGGCGGAAAGTAGGTGTGAGGTCACTATATCTACACCTCTGCCCCTTGTTGGGACCATTGTGGGAAGGTGTGAGGATATCATAATTTTTGCCTACCTCGCCAGGGACTCTGTTTGATAATGACAAAGTACAAATGTATGCAATCGTATATAACCGAGTTCTATCTAATCGAGTATCAGGAATATAATGGTAAATAATCTGAAATGAAATGTGCACATTTTTTTATCATATCTTTTTACACCTGTTGAAAATAGGCATTGTACCTAATATCGCTATAGGACATGCACAAATCAGACGACTCTTGTTTCAAATATATTATATGTATAACAATACATCAAATACAAATTAACATTCTATGTAACATTTCTGTAAACAAATCTCGATAGTACCTTTTTTGTGTTCATTCAAATGTCATAAAATTTTGCATACAATATTTTCTTAGAGCAAAATGAGAACGAGCCGGTGACGGGGGAATTTAATAATGACAAAATAATACAAGGTAAGTTTAAGGGCAGCCCTTTCTGCTGTCCGTCATGTGGAAAGGCTATTCATGCACGTAATATTTGTGAGATATTTACTGACCACCTATAGACTGACTAATTTATATCCGCATCAATTCAAACGGTGTTTTTAAAAGAACCCTCACTGAATTGTTTCTATGAAATATTCTTGAATATATTACAATCATTTAATAATCGAATTGATTCGATACAAAGGATGAGTTTCTCCGAGGTAATCGCAGGCTTGATGACAAATGCATATCGCTTCATCTTGTGAGAGGAGATTAATGTTCGAGAGAGGCCGAGCGCGGTTAGACAAAACCTGCCGCCTGCGCATACGCAACCAACGATTCACTAATTCGACCCGCGACTCGCAACGTCAACGTTCACGCGACATCCATACACCGACCTGTAAGCAATGCCGCTTATTATTTATCCGTCTCTGTCACTGTGTACCTTCACCGCAAGCCAAACTAGTATGCTCTGCGATACTTCACCTAGTTCGTATCCTAGTAGAGTCTGAATTTGTTCACCTGTACGTCATGTTATGACCTTGTTGAAAACATGATTGTATTTAACAGAGACAATAATGACGTGATCTAAATGTAAGAACTATAGTTTGATCTAAAATTAAGTGAGATGAAAGGGAATTTATATTCGATACAAAAAATATCACTAAAGTTTACATGCATTGTCTGAGCGCGGTGCCTTGTCGAGGACAAAACTACGTTGGCACCAGACCATTCCGCTCGATTAATGTCATAAATGAGAGAAATGTCGGATCAAAAGGATAGCAGGTGTGTCCTATTATTATAATTTGTCATTTGTTCTCATACTATATTAACGTATTGTCGTTTTGTGCTCCATAACTGGCTTATTAACACTGAAATGATCCTTTATGTATGTCTTGGATGACTAATTTAAGGTGTTGGAATAATTGTCAAACGTTGATGCCTTTGTATAGAGGCTATTACGCGGGCAAATGTGTCAATTTTGTGTAGTTTATTGCATACCACGATAAGTACTCACATAATCGTTGTATTCTTAAATTCTCAACTGCCGTTTAGGATGTTATTTCTTATAGTTTATGTTTATAGGGTTACGTGATGGCCCTATAGTGGTAATATTCTGGAAACGTTTTGGGTTTGCAAAGAAGTTGAATTTTACTCCATTTAAATGAAAGTTCTTTTTTGTATTTCAAATTATATTCGGAGCATCGAAGGTATTTCTAAAAACTAGATTGTTTCATTTGAAAATGGTGGAAATTATAAAGTTGTTAATTAATGTATTCTAGAAGATTGTCTAACGTTTGCATTTGAATTGTGTGAGGATTTGTTCAAACGTAATTCCACCCGTTAAAGTTAATGTTATTCGATTCAGAACAAAGAGAAATGTGATCAATTGTCATTAGTTACATACATTTAAATTGTTTTATTATGGTTTCCCAAATGAGACAAACTTTTGAGACCGTTAACTGAATAACAATGACCAAAAATAATCCAAATCTAAACGGCAGAGCTTGACTGACGGAATATAAATGCGTGCCTTGGAGTTGGTGCCTTGTGAACCGAGGACGTGATGCGTCGTTATTAACACAAACCTGCATTAATGAACACATAAATACTTACACACCATTATACTTTCACATACCTCCATCTTCCCCTCCTAACACCATCATTAGGATCCGTTAACCGGCTCTTTATAAAGATCACGTATTCGCATTTGGTAGAATATGTTGTGTCCATAATTCGTTTTCATCTTCAACATTTTTATGGTCACCGCGTAGTTGTATTCACGGCGGACGCAGCGGTGTGCTGCTGTGGTTATGCCTTATTAGCAAAGGTTTATCGTTTGGAATTATACAATAATATGTGTATGGCGTATGTTTTATTGAAATCGAGATAATTAATCGACAATTACGATGCTGGACGTTATAACGCGAGGTATACCGCTGTGCAAGCCGGCCTCGTTGCGCCGCTGCTTAGGTATCAAATGTAATATATAAATCGAGAGTGGAACCCCCAGCGTGGCTGCCGCCGAACAAATATTGACATTTATGCACATATTGCTCCATATACGTTTTTTATGGTTGTAAAATATGAAGCTAGAGCGCAATACTCGTTCGGCTTTATAAGTTCATACACACCGTAAATGACGATAAGCATTTGCATAATTGAATATATCTTGTTGTAGATACAAATAATTTGGATGTTTAGCCGCCCAAATGCTTTTGTTTACGTTGCTTCATTTAAAGTTAAACGACAATAAGTGAACACCTACACAAACACATATAAACATGTTAAATTGTTTATGAGACTCCATGGAGAACATTATACAGAAATTGTCTTATGAAAAATACATTATTGAAGTTAAACATTGTATGCCATAACAGTTGTGGTTTGATGAAATTATTCATATAGTGACATCGGTAGGTTTCCCACGTGGTGGGCGGGTTGTGGCGACGGTGGCACGTCGATCTGATAACATCCTCTAGACAACATCCAGCTTTATCTGAGGACATGAAATCAATTGAGCTCGCGGAATTATCGCATTGCGAAGCCGGCTCCTGCCTAATTGGACACTTCCTTGTACCTATATCTCCTTTCAATATTACATTTCTTATATAATTAATTATCTTACATCTTCGAGTTGACGTATACACTCGACAACTCAGTTGATATGTTATAATGATACGGATACAAAGGTAATTAGTAAAAATTTATTTAAGAACTAGCTGTGCCCGCGACTACGTCCGCGTGGAATAAAAAAAAACTATTTCTAAAATAAAAGTAGTCTTAGTTACTCCTTTTCACATCAGCTATCTGCTAGTGAAAGTCACGTCAAAATCGGTTTAACCGTTTCAGAAATTAGCTGGAACAAACAGACAGACAGACAGACAGACAAAAAATAAATAGTTGGTATATGTTCCGTGTACATATCATAACAACCGCGTAAGACATATAAGAATATTCGAACCCAACGAGCATGTATGAGGAGTTTGTAGAATGCAGATGAAGCAAAAGAGGTCTGTTAGTGTAAGAATTGGGGCTTCTCTCTCTGAGATCTAAGCTGTGGGGTTCAGTACTATAGTGTCATCTGATATAATAAAAATATGTACCTGAAACCACAATGTTTTTTTTATTACCATGTCTCTTCACTATAAACCTGGATAGGTTATTCTTTTCCATTGTCTTATTATTGCTATGAGACTGGGAGTTTTACCTTAATTAATTTGGGATTGATTTGTTATTCGAAAAATAAATCTGCGAAAAGCCCGTACCATTACAAATTTTGTAATGTTTTAGTTTAAAGCCAATTGGCATACGAGGACCTGGTTCCTGCCGTTCATGCAGTATGTTGATAAAGATTTCACATATATAATAATAATAATAATAATAATAATAAATTAATTATTTCGTACTTTTTCTAAACCAAAACAAAACGAAAAACAACGTAAGCGGTCACTTGCAGCTACAGGGGTATCGCTCGCGCTATATATTCCTTACAGGAATAATTATATTCATATCTCTCTAAAGAATCCTTAAATAGAAAAATTCACAGCCTGAACGTTCGCTGCTAGAAACTCCTTTGAAATCGTCTTGACCTTTTCAATTCAAAATTGTTTTTAATTTCGCAAACATCTATTTTGTTAAGCATCAGATAACGTTTCAATTTCTAACATTAATTACGTAAAAAAAATATTGCTGTTTATATTTAAATGTAATTAGAGATACTAACAGAGGCATTATTTCTACTTAATTTGTATCTAATGTTGTTTCTATAATAGTAAACACTGGCCTCAAATTGGTTGGAAGGTGAAATGAGAACGAATAGGTCCTTGTTACATATTAATGTGAATATATTTTAATGTCAAATTGTTTATTACTTACCGCTCTCGGTGAAGGGGGGCATTAAATACCGTTACAATGAAACATATTTAAAACATACATACATACATATCATCACGCCAAGTCCCTAGCGAGGTAGGCTCTATACTCTCTAGAGCGCCAGTTCTCTCTAGACTTACATACTTCTTTCGCTTCGTCCACATTCATCAGTCTCTTCATACATGCTCGTCGGTTTCGAGTACTCTTAACGTTCCCGTCCTTGAGACTCCGATCTATTTGATCTAGGTAGTTGGAACGTGGCCTTCCTCTGCCCCTTCTAGTACACACTTTTGCTTTGAAAAAAAAAACATTTAAAACATTTCACCGTATTTATCATAATTTAATATAAAAATCGCAAAATTACCTACTCATGGATATAGTATAGGCTTTTCAAAGGAATTACAAAACTCGGTACCACGTATGCTTATTACAAGTGGATTTTAGGACAAAGCGAAAGAGGTATGTACTCGTAAGTCTGGAGAGAACTCGGCGTGATTCTTAAACCTATTTGAAAGAGAAAAACTGCCTACTATTTATCGCTTGAGCTGTCTAGCGAAATTTCCCGTCGAAATCGGTTGGCTTAGGAAATTTGCCGAGACAAACAGATACACAGAACTACACAATGTATTTAAGCTGTGGTTTTGTTATCAGTACCATATATAGTTTCATATGCATTTAGAAAAAAATAACTGTTATATTGATATTACAAACAGACACTTAAGATTTTCTTATTAGCATAGTTATCTACCTATAAAAGTCAAAACTCGGTGATTTATATCGTATCGGAGTAGCTGTTAATGATATATTTAGCTACACCATTAAATTCTCCTAAAAATATTAACAAAACAGGAGCTGAGTTTAAGGGTTAAATATAAACCACAGACAAATGTGTTGTGTCAGACTTATAGAAACTGTTGTCGTGTTCTCAATATGACGCGACAGCATAACAACAGAAATATAAAAGTCTTTATATCGTAATTAATCACAATTTACTGAGAACTTAGATGGTCTATCGATGCTATGCATATTTTAAACTCAACCTCATGCTAATAAGGTCGTTGTTTGGTTGTGATTTGATGTCACACTCGGTAGCAGGAAATGCCGAAGCGGCGTCGTGTCGACAAAAAATCTAAAAGCACGCATTATGTTGTTAGCTGCGATTTAACTCATTTCATATATTAAAAAGGTTAAGTGCCAGTTCCTCTTGTGACAACTAAACATAATTTAATTATAATAGGATGGGATTGTTTTAGAATCCTTACTAATATTATAAATGTGAATGTAAGTTTGTTTGTTACGCACGTAAAAACTACTGAACCGATCATCATAGAACTTTGTACACATAGTCTTGGAGGTATTAGAAGTAACATAGGATACTATTTATTTAAAAAAAAACATTTTTACGAAAGATAAAAGAAGCCGTCCACGCCGACGAAGTCGCGGGCACAGCTAGTAAAATATAATTTCATACAGTTAGTTCTGGTTTAAGAATTTCAATGACGAACAAATTCTGAATTAATCTATGATAACTACATGATTTAAAAAATATAAGCCACATACTAGATACAGTTCCGATAAAGTAGTATAACAGTGAAAACGCGATATATTTTATAATCCTAAGATAAGCTTACAGAGAACTGGGGCTCTGTTCTCTCTGCCCTCGTGAGAGATTAGCCGTGATGATATGTCTGTATCTATGACTTGCCGGTGGTACCTCTCAGTCCCGCGACTGTGAAACTTCACTGATGTTTGGCTTTAATTAGTGTTTGATAAAATTTTATTGCGTTTGGAGGCATAATTGATACACGTGAATATTAATAAGAATACTATTTATAAACGCACTTACACACACGTAATAAGTACAAACCCATATATATTTATATCTTCAACCCTATCTTCAAAGATTTTCGAACGGGTAGGCAGAGCCAGACACCGTATAATATTCATCCCAGATAACTATGGGTCTCATCGTGAGAAGTCATTGAATTTCTTCACAAATGTATGCACGCTTGTGCATACATTGAAATAACTATCCAAAGTAAACACTTTGGATGTGTTTTTACAGTAATTTTCGTGGTGAGACAAATAACTGTTGGTACGTACGTACCTAACCTCAAAAAACTATTAGTACAGATTGCCTACATGCATACATGCAGGTGAATACTAGAATACTAAAACTACTCGGTCAATATGGCTCTACAAAACTAGATCAATTAAATAAATAAATTATTATTATTATTCTTTATTTCAAATACATCTTACAGATTACATTTTTTTAATACATATATATAAAAACATATTTTAAAATATGTATAAAATATAGGGGCCCACCGGTATCGGGATCAGGGTCCAAGGTACCGGTGGTTAGGGTCCCAGAGAAAGAAATCTCCTCACAATACGTGCCGTTTCGAGCAGTACTGCTTTCTGCATCAGGCACTTGATCCAGATCCATTATTATTATTATTATTATTTTGTTATTATGAGCCGTGGTAGTAGTATGAATTTGTAAAAAAAAAATTACGATATACAATGTATATAAATCAAACAATTATCGATTATGATTCTTGAAAAGTACACTTCGCTTCAAGTTTAATACTTACGTAATACATATGAAATTGAATTTATAAATTAACATTATACGAAATTGAAATACGCTGAATAAGTTATCCAGCAATGTAGACGTGGATCGCATTAAAATTGTATAAGTCGGCCTACTTTAATATGTATAGTTGAACTAACGCATTGATTGTGTAAATATGAAATAGTGAACTGACACAGCCTGGTCCCTACTGACAGTAAGGCTTAGGGCACACACGAGGTTATCAATTTTAATTAACATTATTTAAAAACAGCTGTTAAAAGCCTTAGTGTAACCTAGTGCTCTGCAAAGGCAACTTTGAAGCTTTGAGCTATAGTTATCTATATCAATTTGTATAAACACCAAAATCTGCATTTAATTTAGTTTCTGGTCTTAAACTTAGACCCTCAGTCGTGCCTGATTCGACGGCTGACTCGCCATCTCTCGTAAAGCGAGTCTTTTCCACATGCACGTGCTAAGGTGCATGCACGTGCATATAGCCTCCAAAATAGTTTCTCTTTAAAAGTGACGCTCTCTACTTGTGCGTTGTCTTGTTATGTAGGTATATAACGATAAGGTAGATATATACATAAATACATAGGACATCCCAGACTACGGCACAAATACTCGTGTCACACAAATATCTGCCCTGAGCGGGAATCGAGCCCACGACCGCAAGATTCGCAGAGGAGGTCTAACCACTAGACCAAACCAGATGACATTAATGTATTTATTTAAGTTCTGCTCAGATTTTATATCACATATGCAAAGCACTACAACATTTAGCGAAAATACATGCAGGGTATACCTACGTATCCCGCAACTAAATACACATTTAGGACATATACAATAATTATCCGCAGAAGGTAATTCACTGCGCATACTGTCTTAACCGCACCTGACGGAGCCAGTCGTCTGTAATGATGATATATCGCTGATCAAAACTTGGCCATGCACGGGCTCTCAGTAAATTATTCTTAACCCTGTCAGACCACAGCGAAACGGCAATTAAATGGCCAAAGAAAATTACCACACAATATATCGCTTGGATGACGTAACTTGCAAAACTTACTTACTAGTAGGACTATTCGACTAATATTATAAATGCGGTTGGTGAGGACAAAAAATTCAGAACGGAATTGGATGAAACTCGGCACGGAGATAGATTATTAGCTTATAAGATGGTAAAAGCCGTGGTGGTCGTGTGGTTCGAGTCTGCAACACAAAGGTTGCAAGTTCGAATCTGGACTGTTCCACTGAGTTTTTTTGTGAGCGTATAGTGATTGTCTTTTAGGCGAGCTAACTTAAGGGCGAAGGAAAATATCGAGAGGAAACCTCCATATGCTTAAGAAGATTTATGGTAGTTCACACACGTCTGCCCACCCTTTCGTGGACCCTTGTGGGAAGGTGTGAAGTAGATAAGTTGGAAAAAAATTATAATAATATATCCTCACGCCTTCCCACAAGGGTCCCCGAAGGGGTAGGCAGAGGTGCATATGTAATACCTACACACCCACTTTCCGCCAGAGGTATATTCATCCATGTCCATCGCCGTTACTTAATCACGACTAGGTATACATACGCCTTTGAATTTCTTCTCAAACGTATGCAGCTTTCATCTCGATGTTTTCCTACACCGTAAAGCTCGTGGTGTGACTAATCACTGTACTTAAGTTTAAAAAACTCATTGGTACAGTCGGGATTCGAACTTGCGACCTTTGCGTCGCAGGCAACTGCTCGAACCACTAGGCCACCACGGCTCTACAACTAAAATACTTTCTTACGCGGGAAGTGATATTTCATACCAAATTTGTTCTATGAGGTATGGACTGCGCCGATGGTTGTAGACAAAATCCTTTACTGTTGGTGTTTACGCTTTCCATTGTTAGGCAATGACATTATCTGCGGAAAACTTTTTCCGCAGCTAATACCGTACGCTACCAGAATATACCTTTCTTTTGAACAGCTGATCTGTTATCCTATTGCGTGTATAAGCTAGATAATCGTGATTAGTTATCAACTGCTATCAAGGACTATGTCTATATCTTCTTCAATTTCTTCTAATGACTGCAGCTTGTGTACTAAGTTAAAAACTAAGTGATGTAATTTCTTCTTATATCAATACAAAATAATTGGACTATGCTACCAATTCCAGTTCATGTATCACGTTATTTATCACAAACGCAAAACATACATTGACCAAAAAGCATATTAGCTTATTATTACATATTTTTATTTTCAATCGTATGTCTGAACGGAAACATAAACCAAATTATGAATGCACGTTTTAGCAAGTCTCATAAAGTTTTAATTATCTACAAATTTTATACTTCGGAAATGAGTTCCAATAAATTTATGCGTAGAGATAAGAATATGGGACATTTTGGTACCGTATTCGTAAAACACCTAGAACAGTGAAGGTGATTCGATTTTTATTGCGCGACAATTTATTTAGATTCGCTGATAATTATGCAAAATGTTATTGTTCGCATTTTAAATTCCCTAATTAGAGTACGCAGCATAGATAGGCGTGTTGTAAATTTTACAATTTGTGTAAGTTACCTGTGTATGAAAATGTCTTATATATTGTCTTGCGTGACGGATGCGTTGACATAGATGCGGTTCATGCGACGCCAACTGACGAACTCGCTCGGATCGCCACTGGGTTATTTTAATGTTATTATGCTATTAATGTTTTAATTTAATGTCAAAGGGGCAATATAATTTTAAATGTGTTTTCGA
The DNA here is from genome assembly GCA_016069955.1 of Drepana arcuata. Taxonomy (NCBI): domain Eukaryota; kingdom Metazoa; phylum Arthropoda; class Insecta; order Lepidoptera; family Drepanidae; genus Drepana; species Drepana arcuata. Next base: position 113,662 of record JACCPG010009446.1, on the reverse strand, counting down.
AACGATATAAATTCTCTATAAATTGTAATTCTAAAATAATAGGACCACTTTAATTCTACCAGATTCATCTGCGATACATAATAATGTCAACGTTAAAATAAATATTTTAATTTTATTGTTATTGCAGTGGATTATGCAATGGAACTGGGTGTGATCTCGGTCTTACGATTCAATGAAATTCATTGTTTGTTTCATGAGCGTATGATTTGATCGCATGTCAATTTCCTGCCGCTTTATATTTGCATCATGACTCTTCTATCTGTACGTACGTCACTTAATAAATATCAAATACTGACATGAAATGAAATCAAATGTGTAAAACAGCATAAAATAGTACATATGATGGTAGGTTAGGTTGCCTGTTAGACCGAACCTGGTGGGTACTGGAATACCCACCAGCAAAAAGATTGCAAGCTCGAATCCCGACTCTACCAGGATTTTTATGAACTTACAATGATCACACCAGGAGAAGGAAAACCGCCGAGTGTAAGCAACGTATAAACTTTTTCATTTCATAAGGTTCGGTCTAACAGGCAACCTAACCTACCAATCTAACCATAATTTAATACATACTCAATTTCATCTCAACGAATTTGAGCTTCCTCATGATGCTTCCTTGACCAATAAACTAGCGGTGTTATTTACACTTATTTTTAAGAAAAAGTTATTGGAACAAGCTGACTGGGTACGAACCTGTGTCTTATTTATTAATTACATATAAACTTTCAGCTAACGCCAAAACATTTAATTTCTTAATTAGAGAAAAAAAAGAAAATCTAAACCTATCCTATTCCAATGTTAATAACATTGGAATAGGTACACCCTCAGACTTTATATACAGATTTTAACTTAAACTGGTCACAACAGTTCTTGTCAACGAATGCACTTACTACATTATTCAGTTACTTATATTATGTCTGTATAGCTTATGTGTACGCGTAGTAAGGATGGTAGGAGGGCGCTTATGACGCCGAGTCGGGAATGTATTTAATGAGCACTGCGATAACTTATACACTACACGTTAATTTACACTTTTTGGAATTTCATTCACTCCCCCTCGTTTGCTATGAAAGAAAGCGTTAAATTAATTAGCGCCAGAATGCATGGACAATGATGTACGGCTACCGGCAGATTTATAGTCGACACTCGCAATATAATACAAAATACTGCCATGTTTTGTCATGCAACTGTAATGAATGCTCCAGTCTATGCGTATGATATTTAAATAACTGAGTCCATTAAGAATACGCTGTGTTTATTAGCTTATGAACGAATAAAGTACAACTAATAAAGTAGTATATATTTTTTAATACTTATATCTTCACACCTTGCTACAAGGGTCCCCTAATGGGTAGTAAGTACTCACACAGCATTTTTTGAGGGAGACGTATGCTTTTACAAGTAGCCATATGATTTTAATATCTAATAGATACAATAGAGCCGTTCTGGTTGAGTGGTGAAAGCAAATTAATTTTAAATTGCCAAGTCAATCATGGGTTCAATCCCCATTAGCTTTCCTGTACCAATGAGATCTTCAATTAATTCATGACACACGAGGCTAGGTATACTGTGAGGAAAACTTCGCGAGATATTCAAAGACCGTTCATATTAGTTGAAACATACGTACATTTTTCAAATAATTTGAAATGCACTTACTACCTTGAATAAAGATAGAAAGACCTTGCTTTAATGTAAAGAGATCTAAAATCATTATGGTAATGCTTTTATCGCAGCGGTTACAGATCCATAATCAAATGCTGATTGATGATGGCGTAATATAATTGTCAGGTTGTCACGTGGCCCTAAGCGTGGAGGCTTTACATTTACAATTCGTTCAGTACGAAATTAAATATAGCACATATTTTTTTTCTGATGCACGCCTTTGACATAAAAACTTCTTTTGCTTAGGCTATATAAGACCCCTGCCTTTTAAAAATATATTCTAGTGGTAGAAATTATCTAGAAAGAGAACTGGCGCTCTGCTCTCTTTGACTACCCCGGGGCTTCAGGGCTCGGTGTTATTATGTATGAATGGTAGTTTTCTATCAGGTATAAAACATATTATAAGTATGTATGATGATAAGTATGAGTCCAGCTAAAAATCTATATCTCTGCCAATTTTCTTCCATTTCTGTTCAGCTTTTCTGGTGTGATTGATTATTATCCTAAATGGTATTGCTATAATCAACCGATGAACGTGGATGAAGCGATAGAGGTATTTAAGTCTAGAGAGAAGTGGCGCTCTACTCAATCTGTCTGAGGGGTCGGCGTGGTAATATGTATGCTATTTCCTTTATATTGGATGAAGTAGCTGTACAACTAGCTGTTCCAAATAAAGTTCTAGTTATTTTCAAGATTTTTTTCTACCATAAGAACGCAAGAGCACCGCTTACGTTATATTTTAGGTAGTGCTAGCCCGTTGGCCAAATTTACTTTTGAACAGGGGATATTTAGTATGCCTTCAGGCCTCGATACTCAAAACACACCAAGTGTTTATTACGCAGATCAAATTCGTTCTGTTTTAGTTTAAGTATAATCTGCCACTAACAAGCTCTTGAGAACCATAAAATATATAATTTTATAGATGCACGGTTCACTTAGGTTATCTCTACTATTACATTTTACAATGTTTCCAAATTCACTTGCCTATAACATAATATATACTTAATATTCATATAGCCTCACTTAATATTTTATCAGGCAGGCTATTAATCGTATGTTAGTGATTTCACAATCAAAATTATCATATTAATTACATTAGAAACTTGTTATAAGTTTGCGAGGTATAGCTAAGACACCATATAAATATGCAAACAGTAAAGTTAATTTAAGAACCGTGTTGTTCGGGTAGTCGCTTGCAAGACAAAGATTGCACGTATTAATCCCGACTGCACCAATAAGTTCAATGTACTTAAGTACAGTGATTAGTCACACTGCGAGCTTTAAGGTGAAGGAAAACATCGAGAGGAAACCGTCGAAAAGAAATTCAAAAACGTCCATAGTCATGCATGTACAATTGTGATGGACTCGCTATCAGTTACATTGGCATCTAAAAATATATCTTCAGCGAAAAGTGGGTTCGTGATATACTACACCTCTGCCTTCCCTTTGCGGACCGGAAAAGTGAATATAAACTATCGAATAATGTTAATCTGATTTCTTTTAAGTAAACTTTGCTGACATCACAGACCTTATAAGTTAAATAGTTTGCATATATAGTTTACAAGTTATCTTGACCTCCTGCACTTTAAACAAAAAGTCGATTGTATTGAACAATAACAAGTCTGACATGACGCAAATAAGGATGTTAATACTTTTCGTGTATCACCCGCAGCTCACGTACCTGCGTCCATTCACGTCTAGAATGCTAATGACATTTCATTTTGCCCAACGATATCGACAAATGTAATCGTACGGTGACAATGTCTGCGTCGCCCTCGCCGAGATCCTTAGCGTGCTCTGCCCGAGAAGCACCTAGGGGTCATGATAGCCTGGTCACGTAGCACGTAGGCTTGCGACCGACTTTACACGACACGCACTAGTTTTATTACCCTCATGTTTCTAAATGGCCCTCATTTCTGTTCAAACAAATTATTTATATTTTATAACATGGACAGATCGTTTCCCAATCAACTGTAGTTGTTGACCTAAAAAGCATATGTGTAACGCAGTGAAGCGTTTACAAATTATGTAGATGTTATCAATGCGACGCGAATTGTCATACAGAGAGCGTACGCAACGTGCTTACGTTGTTGGGCTACTATTGTATCTTGTACTTTTGTACCTAATAGATCTAGTCGACAATGTAACTGTCGATTTAGATGCGGATATTACTGCTCTCTTTCCCATGGTCATTGTAAACCATGCTAAAATAGTTTTATGGACATAGTTCTACAGAACATTGGATATTGTAATGTATTCGTACGATTCGTTCCATTAAAGATATATTGTACATGTTCTATAATAATTCTTAGATAAAATAATGACTAGCTTAATAGCATACCAATTTGAGCTCCGCTTAATCCAATAGGGATTTTCATTTTAATGTCGCTGAAAATTCTTCGCTAGCCAACAAAGCTGGTATTACAGAAAAATGCAATTTGTTACATTTTATAAATTTGATGAATGTGGATGAAGCGTAGAAGATATGTAGTCTAGAGGGAGTTTGCGGCTTAAATTACGAATTAATCTTTTAATCAGTAGTTGATAACCAAAAAGATAAGACATAAATTGTCCTTGTCTCAAACTGAGCAAAGCTTGTACTATGGAAATTAAATTGAACGATAAAAAAGTTCAGGTTGATTTTAAAATTTTATTTAACCATACTAAAACAATTGTTCGGTAATAACTGTACTAATAGCGACCTCATTTGAAACAAAGAAAGGTCCACATAAGGAAAATTGAATTTATCGACCCACACAAACGCTAATAAACTTCATCAATATCAATTAAATTAATAAAATGGTTATAAAATGAACTGGGACTATAAATATCCGTCTATTGTCCGTGGAACAGTAATTTGTAACAAATTGATTGTTTACTTTTGGTAGCTCCAAAACTTTGGGCAATTTAGTGAATCAGACTGTATCAGAATTGTGCTTTTATAATATTTAAACGATATGAAAAAATGTTTTCTCAAGCTCATGGTGTGATAATTCAAAGTATCTAAGTTTAGAAAAAAGCTTATTGGTATAGAACGTTTGAGTATGAACCTTTTTGTTAATGAGAAATTATTACGTTACATAATTATGATATTTGGCGTAACTGACTGAACAAAGAAGGCGCCGACGCGTTTCAAATACAAACGTTAGGAACAGTCACGACACAATTGCCACTAACAATACACGGGTACCTATTTTTAAAATACAGAAAGTTCTCAATCATATGAGTCACAATATATAATTGGAATGAATGTGCTTCGTTCCAGATGTATTGGCAGATGGGTCGCTATTAACTGCTGCTGGTACTTGCAGCAAAGCATTTTCGTATGCACTTCAAAATATTAAATTTTAAAATACCCGTGGCGACCAATAACTAATAATCGTCTGCAATAAGTTTTTTTTTACTCGAGACAAGTGATAGAAATTAAGAGAACAATAATAGATATGGTTTACTTTCACAATTAAGTAAGCCATATCATAGTTAAAACGAAAATTGAACCCATATTTAAGGATTAATATTGACGTATTCGTTGGTTTTTTGTGCAATGTAAGTTTTATCAAATTCAAAATAAAATTACAAATTTATAAAAATACAAAATATCAAACCGCTTAAGTTTCTGCCTAATAATATTATGTATTTCTTACAAATATTTGTCAAAGTGATTATGTTGTAACATAAAAAATGTTTGTTTAAAATATTAATAAAATATTTTAAAATAATGATGATAAAGTATGATCAATGCGTTATAATGCATTGTGTGCAAAGGCTGTCTGCTCCCCTGTTAAGACGTTGATGTACGTGGGTATACTTTGCAGCCAATTATCTTATTAACTACCAATTTATTGCTGGTTGCATTACCATATGGATGGTCGATATCGCAATGAATGAATGCCTAATTTAAGTTAAAATGTGAGCAGGTACATTAATACATCTAATATGAAAAATACGAATGTTTGTTACGATAAATAGTATATTAGTTGGATTAACAAATGATTTTCTGTTTTATTTTGGAAAAAAACTACCATTTTTATTTCAAAATAAAAAAGGTTAAAACAGCGGATACAGCTAGTCGTTAAATGTTTCAAAATAAAGATTTGGTAGTAAAGAAACCTTTACCGAATCAAAAACATCAATACGGAATATGACAAAGTGAATAGTTTACCTAATGCATTACAAACTAGTTTTTGCTGGGGTCACCTGAGAAGTTCAACTTGGTGGAGACAATTATTTTAGGTACTAATAATCGTTAATTAGTATGAGGTCAATGTAGTAACTTGAGCGTTAGTAAATGTTGTGCTATTTGGTTTAATAAATTTGCACTTTGCTCATACGACAGTTTATTTATTTTATTTTATGAGCGAGTTCTTGTATAGAGCTTTATACAAACTAACTATACTTAGGTGCCTCCGTTGGTACATATCTATTCCATCTACAGAATATAATTTATTAGGATACTAGTGGCTTGGAACCCAAAGATTGCAAGTACAGTGATTAGTCACACATCGAGCTCTACGGTGAAGGAAAACATCGAGAGGAAACCCGCATATATTTGAGAACAAATTTTAAAGACGTATGTAGGTATGTATAGTCGAGCTTGAGTAACGTTGATGGACTCGCCATTAGTCACGTTGGCACCTAAAATATATCTCCAGCGGAAAATGGTAGTGATGGTACTACTATATCATAATGCCCTAAGGCCATAAGTAGACCTCGCTTCAGCCACATTCATCTGTCTTTTTCATAATGCTCTACGGGATCGAATACACTTAACGTTACCACACATTACACACGTTACATGGTTCGATCGATTAGATTAGGATATTGCATATTTTTCAACATTTGACATTGTCAATCTTTTGACAAGCAACCTCAACATAATATGTCCAATCCAATCCAACATAGCACGCCTTTCTGCATTTATACTATCATGAAGGTGCATTAATACAATGTGACCTACTTTAGTGCAAGTTTCAATGAACAATACATGGTCAGACAACAATATCGAGGCATGGTTCCGTTCTGAGGAGAGTGCCACCAATAATTCGCTTATTCCACAATCTGCGGGTCAATATTTTCTCATGAAGCTGGACGTTTTGTCACACAAAATAACATGTTTTATCGCCGAATGCTGCTCGCTAAATGTTTTACGGCAATAACAATAAAGAAATACAAAAGTATATTGTCTTATCTTTCCGTGCGTATTTTCTCACGAAAAGAATGACAATAGCACTGTTTTATTAATATTTATCACTCGCGTCCAAAATACTTCAACCGCATCGATGCCACTGCGGGTATTTGGCACCAAATTAATATGGAAAACTCCGCCAGGTCGTAATCATGGTGTCCGCGAATACTTGCAATACAATCCGTAAGCATACTCGCCTTATCTCCGAGAGTTTACTTCATTAGTGGGTCAATAAACACTCACACGGATCGGAATCCTATAGTTACCACAAAGAGATTGCATCCCACTGGAAGTTGCAAGTAAAAGTGGCTATCTCGATGTCTTCCATTAAACGCTGAACGTCCGAAGCTGTAATGTACTGTGCTCACCTCCCTATGAGTTCATATAATAATATTCTCACGTAATTAATATGGTTTCTTAATGAACTTCTTAAGGGCATGTGCTTCTGATAATAATTTAATATCTGTAAAGATGCGCTGAAGCGTCCGCTGGCCGTAATATGCGAAACAAATGGCCCCTCTGTGCGCTTCTGTGAACCCTTAGATTGCCATCGCTGACCGCAATCAATGGACCTTATAACTCGTACTCATAAGCTGATAAATAATTCCATATTACTACACCGATTTCAGAAGCCATATTGTCCGTTTAGATATTTACATACAATAGTTTCGCGTATTTTATTCATATGTTTTAAACAACTAAGTTGAATTTATTTAAAACAATTCGTTAAACAAGTGCGGCATATTGTTAATTATTGCTTTAAGTAATTGGAATAAAAAATAAAAAACGAATGGTAATGCTTATAAATTTGGTCGGGACGAGTTACTCGCTTAATATTGATTGCACGTACTTTGTTAAAAGGATGAATATCATAACTGTTCCAATGAATTATGACTGAGATATATTTGATATTCAAATAGCAAAAGGCCCTTCCGCTGGGAACGCGGACGAGTGCCATGGCTTAAAGGCGGTGGCGGCATAGCAGCGTCACCGGCGGCTCTCAGGCACGAATACTCACATTTTACGGCTACAACTGAACTGAATAATAACACGCTACATTAGTTTCCCATTATGCCTTCGAGACAATAAAATTTGCCCAATTTTACGATCACATTAATAATTTTATGAATGGAAGCAAATGGTTTAAATCTTTAAATGTGATGAAATGAAAAAGGCACTTTCGACATCGCGATTGAGGTCGTTTCGATATAAAATAAAGGTGTAAAAATGATGAGATGTGTTACCGACAGGCAGTTACTTCTGTGAGCCTTGGTCTGGTCACCTGGTGGTTGTGGTGTCAGAGGTGAGGGGTATGACATTGCGAGCGGAAGACCACGGTTCCCAGGGTATCGCTTGCGCTTACACCGGACGCAATGAGCCACAATAGAGCTGAATGCATTACTTCGATATATTTATCGATTTTGTATTTAATTTTTAATATTTTTGAGCTTTTACTAATATTAGCTTAATCATTTACAAACATATACTTCTATGTGTTAATAAAACAAATAACAGGGCTTTGTTTACACTTGGTTTTAGGATTACACAATTATATCTTCAATAGTGTTAACAATAATTAAAACTTATTTCATTAATAACAATTCAACATTTTCCACTTTCAATTTAAATTCGCTGTTGTTCTTTTATCGATAAAGAACATCTCTAGACAAGCGAGTGCTAATGAATTACAAGGATGTGCCAGTAGAGAACACGTCTCTATCAAGTTACGCAAAATGTAACCACAAAATCAGCGGCGGCCGCAAAACAACGGAAACCACCACAAAGGGGTCCCACGTACTACTCGTGACTTATTACAACTTACCATGCAGTAACATAATATTGTAATATGACATCATTCGACTTCCCCTTAACTTTAATTCCCTGGATCGTCGCTGTTAAACTAACACTAATATTAAAATATAATATACCCTCACGTCTTCCTATAAGGCTCCCCGAAGGGGTAGGCAGAGTTGTACTCACACTCCCATTTTCCGCCAGAGATATATTTAACGTGCTAACATCACAGATGGTGAGACTGTCACCGTTACTTAAACACGATTATACATACGCCTTTGAATTTCTACTCAAGCGGATGCAGGTTTCCTCTCAATGTTTTCCTGTACCATAAAGCTCGTGATGTGACTAATCACTGTTCAGAAAAGCTAATTGGTACAGTCGGGACTCGAACTTGCAATCGTTGTGTTGCAGGCAACTACTCGGACCACTTCGCAACCGCGGCTCCAATGCGCGGTTCAAATGCAGAACAGATATTAAAAGCTACATCAATACAAGAAGTAGATATTATTCGATTAGCCCAGCCGCCTTGCTTGCAAATCATCAACGCCTTAAGCCAAGGTTCGTCACTCCACAGGGGGAGACTTTAGCTACGAGGATACCTTTCGTCTTGCCATTGTTCGGTTAAGTAACAAATTTCCCCAAAATCACGCTACGAAAGACAACCTAGCTATGTATACCTACACCTCATAAAAAACCTATAGATGCTGCTCACAGTAAGCGAATACCGCTGTTCATAAAGATTTCGGACGTGGTAGTCGATATTTAACCCAGTAGCAATATTATTTGTGGAATTCTTGAAACCTTTCTCAACAAAAAATACAAAGCAACTCAGGAGTAACAATGTTTTGTAATATGGAAGCATTGCTCAGCGGGCAGCTCGAATTCTGAAATGGGATTCCGTTGTGTAATAACTCTGACAGCTGCTCGTTCAGCATCAAGAAGTCTCATGTAGAAGATAATAAAGGTCAAGTCTGAAGACATGGCTTAAATTACTTGAAACATAAGTTACATAGTCACAGCAATGTAACTTACTCTCAGTAATAGAAGAGCACGGTCTCCTATCCCTTGCTTTAAAAGAGACTGGTTAAGTATAAGAAATCCTGTGTGAGTAAAAAAATAATAATAATATATCCTCACGCCTTCCCACAAGGGTCCCCGAAGGGGTAGGCAGAGGTGTGTAGGTAATACCCACACCATAGTATAAAGAGAGGGAGTAAGTAGGTTATCTCCGGCCCAATTCGCGATATAATTACCTACTGTCTTAGGGTTGTCACTTTTAGCTAAATATTAGGCGCGGCTGTTCGCGCATAAAAAGCACATTTAACATTAGGTATCTATAATAAAAAAATGAATAAAGTGAATGAAATATTATCATTAAAAGAAATAAAAACAACATTAAAAACTAACGACTGTCTCTTAGACTATAATCGAATTTGTTGTTATGATTCGAACTTTGTTTTATATGTATTTGATTTACTATTAGTCAATTAGGTACTCGTACATACTTATTTTGAATTACGATTTTCTGTAAGTAGGTAGGTACTTAGTTACTATACCTACAATACTGAGAAATCGGCATAACTAAACGTAAACAAAGAAATAGCGGCAAACCAATTGCCAGATCAAAAGTACCTAATACATTCTAGTAGGAGCCTACCTACCTACTTCCTGTGTGATAGAAAACTAATACAAACAAAAAATGTGTAGGTAAGTACGTAGGTCTCTCTCCTCTCTCGTATATCTCATCATCAAGTAAAATTATACTATGCTAGAATAAGTGACTAACTTACCTTTCCTGTTCAATAGGTAATCTGAACAGAGACAGGTCTGGAATCGATGAATTATTAAGACACCCAAACACACAGCAATACGTTCTTCTGCGATTATCAGACATTTTGATGAATAAATCATTTAGCGGTGCCGAAAAGCCGTGACGCGCGCGCGAACCTTGTGCAGTGTTAGCCCCGACTGGCGCACTGAGAAACGGGTCGAGATTTTGTTAGAGAGTGCGTGCGTCGACACATAGATACAATAGCGCACACATACAAGCCGCGCGCGGTGCGTTTGTATGAAGATAACCTACTTTGTCTCTTTATGCTATGCCCACACACCCACTTTCCGACAGAAGTATATCAGGTGCCAAATAAATGTGTGAGTAAATAAGATTTATTACCTATTATTACTAAACGATGGGAACTTCTTAACTTTAAATAAACTTGATTATATTGGCATAACTGTGACAGTGCAAACAATGATTTTCAATAAAATCCTTTAGCTTTTTTCGATTAAAACTTTATTACTAAATTATTTGTATAGATAATAAAATCAATGTCTCAGACAAATTGTGATCGAAGAGAAGACCGTGTTCATTCGTAAGCATATCAAATGTTATAATTTCCTTACCACGCTACACTGCAGTGCAAAAAATGCATTGATGTATACCGTGCGTGCTTTTATATTGTGATTTTTCTAGGTGTCAACATTAGAAAAAAAAATATCTTAGAACACGCTACGAAAAAGGTAGAGATAAACAAGAAAAAAATACGGTTAGATCATTCATTAATTTGGTGGTTGATACAACCAAATGACAACGATTGAGACAAACTCCACGAAGTTACAATACTAAGTGTTTGATTAAGGTCTTTTAAACTAAAACAGTTACATCACCAAAAGATGTTCTACAATGCCCTTTACCCAAGACACGAGGTTTACACCCTGCTGCTCGGTGTCTAATATCTGTTAAAATATATATCATATGCATATATTAAATGCATATCTGTTAATGCAGTACTTATGTCTTGGAAGTACCTAAATGATATCTCGTATGAATGGTATATTTTGCACCTGAGTTGATTATAATGACACCTATGTGAGTACAAAAAAATATTACATGTTACATTTGTTGAATTAGCAGCCCATTTTCTTGACCTAAAGTGTATGTGAGGAGTTATAGGTTTCATTTGTGGGCAATAGACGACAATTTTCAATTTTCTTGCGCGTGCGTCCCATTTGAATATTTTAATTTGGGGGGCGGCACGACTATTTCAATTTATTTTATGAGGCTCGAGCCCAGAAGGGGTTCGCGCGACGCTCTCACCGCTCTAGATTTGTAAATATTTGATAGCTTTATTGCTCGACGTGATATATTTATACACGCTTTTAAAATTAAGTGTGCGTTGAAGCGGATCTATGCAATGTTATGCAAACAATGCATGCGCTCGGCTTGCAACTTTAACTCCTGTTCAAAATATGCATCCACCGGCTTTAGTAAGCAATGGTTTAGTTAAAACAATGAATATGCTATTTGAACTGATGCACAGATTAATGTCACTACTGTACCGTGAACGCACGCGGTCCGGTTAACAACATGCAGTAATGACCGCTTAAATATTTCATGTTTTAAATTCACCAACTTTTATGGTGTGTAATAATGTTCTAGCCTATTATAATTTGTCTTCATAAGTTCATATTAAGATATATACGTGTTAGTTAAGTACCTAATATTACTTTCAAGAAACTAAACGTATATAATTAGAAATTGTAGATGAATAGGCACTTAAAACTTTAATTTCCTAAGTCCGCATGCAAGTGCAACGGGCCGGACAACGGCGCCATGTACTCGGGGTAGCTTCAGCCATGTTTAACCTCATACAGCTATGCTTCATCTAATAGAATTGCGAGCTCGTTATCTGCTCAGATTAAAATATTCAGTATTTGAGTGATTTCACGAGCGAGTGAGCGGCAAAGGGTTGTCTAGTCATTTCGCCCGCTTTGAACACTTGTGGGGAGAGCCGTAGCCAGGGTTAGGCAGTTACCTATCTGCTTTGCATACGAGGAAGTGTCGCTTGAATTACCAACCCAGCTTATTAGCATAGTTCTATTCGCGGGCCGTTATTAATAATTGATTCACTCCATTCGTAGCTTTCGTTTAAATTTGTAAATTGAATTCGAAACGGGATGTGCTGTCACAAAATATCGTTCACTCAATTATAGAAGGTGAAAATAGTAGCAAGATATTTAATATTGCGCTGCATCAAACGGGAATGAAGCCGCAATACTCGCGCAAACAAATGAATTGTCGAATTTCAGTCGCTTTTTCCGTCGTCTGCCTCCATGAATAATTCCATTTATATAATGGCGTGGACCGCATCAAATATTTCATTCTCCGTTTTGCATATTTAATAGTGACAAAAACAATGTCCAGGGATATATTACAGGCTATTTGAATCCCTCGTTTCCTCCACTACGTCGTCGTTCTATTTACATAGTAAGCTACATATTTTTAACCTAAGTACTGACATTGGACCGGGGTAATAAAATTACCGTCTGGAGTTTCTTCACATTGAATGAGTGATGGGTGAATAAGTATGACACGCTTATATCGTAGATATGAACATAACAGGGGCAACGGATGTTAGCAACAACATTAAATACTGCACTCCAAACCTACCATGAAGAGCTGATTTTATGAGTGAAATTAGCTATTCACCTGTTGTTGCCATTTATTATAGAGAGCACAATGAGAGCGGCAACGAAGCGCACCGTCCGCTGGCCTCGCCCACCATTATACCTGGATAACTACATCAAAACCGTTGTGACTATTTAAATGACTTCCATGAAAGATTGATGTCCGCCATTCAATAACAGAGGAGTGTGTCCGAAAGATGATTGATCGAGGGCGCAGCGATATTACACTACTGGTGGATTACGCCGAGTCACTATAAACAAATTTTACTAAGTGTAGGCGCAAAGCGTGCTTAATTTCAACATCCAATGATTGGATAATAGGTAAGTTTTTAAAATAAAAAGTCATCTCACGTTTGCATCAGGCCAGATATTCGTTGTAGCCTAGTTGGTCGTCTTTTTTACAATATTGTTGTAGTTTGACTTCGTCCATGTAATTCGTGGGGTACGTGACTATGTTTTTTTTAATTGTAGCTATAGTTAGCGCGACGATCTTGCGGCGTGATGATATTCTGTCCAAACAGGTAGTACTATTGTAACGAGGCCGCAACCCGCCGACTCGGGCACGTACTGGAATGGTGCCTTTATCACATTTATCCCAGAAAAATATTGAACGCTTTTTACAAACAGAGCTTTAGACGCTCTGGTGGAAAGCGGTTGGTGGGTATTACCTATGCACCTCTGCCTACCCCTTCGGGGACCCTTGTGGGAACGCATGAGAATATATTATTAGTATATTAACTTTAGAAATTTGAGATCTATCTGCCTGAAGTTATTATGGGTAAAGTAAGAAGTAATAAACATCAAAATCTAAATATTTCCACATTGTCTGCTGCTATTCTTTATGAACCTATGTTCAATTAGCATTTTTGCAGAGAAGCACTGACCACCGGACTATCACGCTGACCATAAAAAACTACAAGAAGGCACATAATGAGTAGATCATATATTGAGCTAAGCGTTTTGTTTGAGTTCTTACAATTCACATTAAGTCAAAGCTCATTTTAATATGCATCCGTGTCGAATGGATTATGTTGCGCTTCTGGGCATCGTAATCTCGTACCATTATGTATTTTAAATAACTCATTCGACTTTTAACTCTCATTCACCATAATTAGAACCATTTCTGTTTCAACAGTCCAAACGTACAACTATCATACATAGGTAATATAATGATAATTATTTTATCCGTTTCCAAGGCTTTCAATAAAAGTTTACTACATTTTGTTTAATTACTGGTTGAATCGAAGTTGAGTTGGTTAAATATAATTACGTTTAACTATCTTGTGTTTTGACTTATCTCATTAGAGTTAGTCTTGCTATCTTTTAATTAATATTCATGAGCCACCGTGGCAGTGTGGTTTAAGGTGGTCTTAAAAGTGCGTATTTGCAGGTTAGCACCCTGTGTACCAATTAGTTGGCTGAACTGAATTTGTCTGTGAACGAAAACATTGTCAAGGAGCATGTATACGTCTCCGATGATATTTAGAGACTATCGTGCCTGAGAGGAGCAACATACTCGAGCACACATCATTACCATAACTCTTATAACTGTGTTGGAAAGTGAACGAAAACACGAGAGGCAACCTGCTTACGTCTGAGGAGCAATTCAAAGGCGTATGTATAGTCGTGCTTGAGTAACGGCGATGGTCTGGCCACATGGCACGTTGACACCTAAAACATATCTCTGGCGGAAAGTCGGTGTGTGGGTACCTATACACCTCTGCCTACCTCTTCGGGGACCCTTGTGGGAAGGCGTGTGGATTATAATATCCTTCACAAATATTTTTAAATCAATAGTTAAAAGTTAGCGTTTGTATATACTATAGTGTTGCTATTAACAATACGTCATATATTTTTCAGTTACATCTGCTGCGTTGTATTGTACATTATAACTGACCATTCCAATGTCGATTGGGATTATAAGCTTTAGTTACAGTAAAAGTATAGAAGAGAAGAGGAATTTCCAAATGAAGTTGAGTTTTAACATAAGCATGCCAGGCCTGACGGATGGATCGAATAGTCAATAACATGGTTACAATGAGCGTAAATGCCAAACTGTCTCGCGTCGCCACGCACCGTGACCGATGCCCGAACTATAACAAACTTTCTTGATACTTTACCAAGTCAAAGGTAAGTAGAAGAAGATATACAAAAAACATACACAACAAAATTACATATACATTTAAAAAAATACGGCTTTTAAAGTACGAACAAGAGGGTCTGCCTTTTAAGCATTGTACTTATTGTTTTTATTAAATTAAAAAAATATGCGATCAGCATGTGTTCGTAGAGTTTTAAAAATAGAACTCATCTGAACTGATAATTAAAGCCTGACCGATTCAAGCCGGGGTTGATACAGTACGTACCAAGTTCAGGGCAGTGGTGCGTTCCTCAGGAGATCCCAGAGCCCTCCTATATTCACAGAGGATGGCCACCGAGGGGTTTTTAGTGGGTAGAAATCTCCATAACCCGTTCGTCCCCCACTAGGACGGTCGTGTACCTATAGAAGGTTTCAACCTCGAAAAAAAAATTGCTACCAAGTTTCAATGCTGCTTCAATTATTGCAGAAGCACTATGAGTACTATATTCGCTTACCATCATGATATAATACATCTATATACAGCTAATCCCTATAGGTATAATACAATAGTATTTAGTGGTTACGAACTGTGCATTTACATTGCTTGAGATGGAATGTCACTCGTGATGAGCAGATTCCCTTCTATGGTTCAAAGCACTGTCTCTTCAAATTATCTGCCAATTGAAATACAGTAGGTACGTTCCATATGAATATACCTTGGTATATTAACCTAGGTTTTTTATTTCGTTCGATAAACGAATTAAGACTTTTAAAATAAAAAGCATGTTTATAGCTTCACTTGTCGCAATAATAGATCCTAAAGTATCATATAGAGATGAGCGTGCTATGTATATTGGTAGGTGAAGAAAAGTTATTATTTTCTGAACTATGGTCATTAAAATTTTTGATTAACAACGTTTGATCCGTGTCGATAGGATGACGCTGCGATATCTTCGGATATTGTCCTTTTGCTTCGAGCCGTAACTAAATGTTTTGTATATTTTTTACCATTCTCTGTAGGAAGGTATATATTAAAATATTATCCTTAGGAACATCAGGATTCCAACGGAAGCTCTTCTCATGCCTCTGATTGCTTGATAACTTCTTATTATTTCATTTTCTCTTAAATTATTCTTAACAACATTCAAATATTATAGTTTAACACAGAACGTACCTTTAAAATGAATACTAGAGAAAGACTTTGTTTAATTTTTTTTATTACTTAAAAGTTTAAAATTATTGTCAAGAATCAAATAACTTGCGTAAAAACAATAATTGCAAAGCTAAGTTAATAAAATAAAAGCAACATTCCTACCAATTCCTTAATTAAATCACAATAAAGACAAAGTAAATATTGAATTGCAATAACCGAGGACGGAAAATCGCTTTATATAAAACATGTTTATTACCTACTAACGCAAAAGGTTTTGATAAATCTTTATTGTCAGTATTGAAAATACTGACAATGGTATAAAACTATCGTTGGGATGGTACATATACCTAATTACTACAAATATTAAAATTGTTGATTTTAATTGCCGTAATTTTTAACAGTCCAACGTAGACTACGTAGGTACATACCTACGTAGTCTACGGTGCACTCTTGTGAAATTTAATCGAAAGCTCTGTGAATTCGAACACTTTTTTTCGAGAATTCCAAACGGATTGATCTGGGTAATTCTAAACTTAATTGTTTAGTTGATTATACTGAGACACAAGGCAATTGGTAAGTATAGGTTATATAGATAGATACATACATACATACATGGGATATACAAGACTATAGGTACGCACATACTCGTGTTTATTACACAAATATCCGCCCTGAACAGAACTCTCATACTACCCAACTGACAACTCTGACCAGGTTTTCAACCAGGTCTGACCAGGTCTGACCATGTTGTCATATTAATTTAAAGAGTTGCCAGTTGATCATCGTTGATGAACATAATGGATTTGTTAGAAACCTTAGAAGTCTAGGAACTAGCTAGGACTAGTCTACGATCTAAAAGCTAAGTAACAAGTCATGCAAAGGGTGGATTTAATGTTGACCCCATTGGCAACAATGTTGAGAAAAAGGCCAGGAAGATAAACAACATGAAAAATGCATTAAATTGCATCTTAAACATGTAAAGCAAAAGTTAACGATATCTGTAATCGATATTTATATTTTATGAGATAACCATTAAGGATTTAAGATTAAATGTAATATATTCAACACGTTTTCGTAATGAATGACGCAACCTATTTAGGAATATAATATCGTATCGGATGACATTAAAGCACTAAAATAAAACAGCAAAATTATACTAATTGGGCTATATTGTTAATGGGACTGCAACTTTCCATAGGTATAAAATAAATCGTCACGAGTGAAAAGAAAAGTTTCACATTCATTTAAAACACGTATACAGGAAAATACCGTGAGACAACCTGTACACGTGTGAGAAGAAATTCAAAGACCTATGTATAGTTGTATATATAGACATATGTTTATTTGAGCCGTTGTGGCCGAGTGGTTTGAGTAGTTGCCTGCGACACATAGATTGCAAGTTCGTATCCCGGCTGTACCAATGAGGTTTTCTGAGCTTAGATATTTAATATAACTAAAGTACCTAAAGTTACACCATGAGTTTTACTGTATAATATATCCCTGGTGGAAAGTGGGTTTGTGGCTTCTTTTACACCTCTGCCTATCCCTTCGGGGACTGTTGTTGGAAGGCGTAGGATATGTAAAGTTTCGTTTAGTACTTAAGTAACGGCGCTGGCCTCGCCATCTGACATGGCAACTAAATGTACTTTCGGCGAAATATGGGTGCTCCTCGTCTGCCTCCCCATAGAGGTCTATGGGGATTTTAGTAGGAACAGGTAATACCAAAAATATATATACCTATGCCTGAATAAGGCGCAATAGTATAATCTTTTGTCTTGTCTTTTGTCTGAACATGACAAAGTAGCCTGTGCACTAAGCAAAATATTATTATTAAAGCTAAGCAGGATTCAGTATTAAGCAGCAATTAAAGTTAAAACTTACTTACTTAAGTCAAAGAGGCAAAAGAGTTGCCAGGGGTTCTCAAATTAGGTAACGTCTGAACTTAAAGATACCAATTAATACCTAATTTAAGTTCGTGCATACAAACACGTAGAAGTGCGTAAAAGATATTGATCAACAATCGCGCTTAAGAAACAGCGACAGGTTGACCATCAGTCACGTTGGAACATACTTAGATATGTTTCCGGTGAAAGCAGTAGGTTTTACACCTCTGCCTATGGTACAAGAGAGTATCACGTCTGTTTAGAATTATTGACTCTAGTTTTATAAGGTAAAACAGTGTGTCTATATCTGAGTAGTATTTTAAATTCGACAGTTAAATTGCATCGGGCCACAAAGGTGTGTGAGCGTTTAGGGCGAGCATCACAATTGGATATACGGGCTCCACCTCGCCGGCACGAGCTCGCTATCCATTCATCATTCATTATTCACGGCCTAAATTGCACAACTTTGAGCGCCATTTCCAAATGACATCTAAATCTGTTACTGTATTAACATTGTGAATAAAATTTATACAATCAATCTACATAAATGTCCGTGAGCGTCCGTCCATTAGTCAGCTGGAGCACAAAGGGCACACGCTCGTCTCGTAAATCAGACGCACGTACTTGTATTGAGATCGCTTGCCCAAATCGCGCTCAATAACCGATGTACGCGCCGCCCGCGCCGCCGCGCCCGCCGCCGTGCCGATACACACTTTCCAACCATTAACGACCCCTTACGACCAACATTTGTCATTAGCCGGGGTCACGTCACTGCGCCAAAGTGAAATCTTGAGCCGCTATTATTTAATTTCATTTGTATGCAAAGCCTAGGTCTGCAATTACAATGTCTTAAGGCTGAGCGCTCGTTTGATCACAATGTCATATACTCGTACGTGATAAGATCATAGATGCTATTGATATTAGTGTAGGTAAATGCTATACGATAACATAGATATTGATTTTTAATTTAGTAAGAATAGTAGAGCTCGTATATATTTTTATTTTTTAAATGTTGTAGTGTACATAACTTTTAAATACCCCAATTATGGAAACTAATTTAAAGGACAGAATTAAAACTTTTTCTTGGTTGTTGTGTTTGAATATCTAATAACATTTTATTGTAACTATGCATCTGAATAAATAATCCGTGAAATAATGTCTAAGTCCAGTATTAGTAAGTTATTAAAAATATTTCGGTCCCTCAGAAATTTTATATACCTATCTGCTTGCTTGGAAAAATATGAAAAAAAATACACAGCAGATATTTGGGTAGAGTTTGTAGGAAGCCTTAAATAAAATCGGTTTATAAGTGCCCAGGCGGTTTGGCGGGTGTTGGAAACACATACTTATGATTATTATCTTATCGTTAAACATCATTTGGATGTCCAAATTTAAATCACTGTTTGATAAAAAATAAAAAGGTAAGTATTTATATATAAAATTATTATTTCATCGCATTCGTTACTCGTTTATTAATTCGTGGTCATATTATTGTGTGGTTAATTGAGCTTTTCCCGGTATTGGTATTATTTAGACTTACTCCTATGTATCACAAATACATACAAACATTTCATCAGTGGCTGTGGAGGCCGAGTGCTTCGAGTAGTTGCCTGCAACACAAAGATTGCAAGTTCGAATCCCGACCGCACCAATTAGTTTTTCTGAACTCAATAAGTACAGTGATTAGTCACACCACGAGCTTTACGGTGAAGGAAAACATCGATAGTAAATATGCATACGTTTGAGAAGAAATTTAAAGGTGTAGGTTGCCACCTATCTGCCAGCTTGGCACCTAAAATATATCCCTAGTGGAAAATAGGTGTGTCGGTACTAACTATACACCTCTGCCTACCACTTCGGGGACCCTAGGGGGCATGATGATATATAACTAAATATTTACTTGCCTATTAATATATCTTAATTGGATCGAAATTCTTAAGAACAACCTTTATAACAATTTCCATTAAAATATACAGAAACATAAACTAAACAATCCAATAAATCCATGAAAATGTTTGTTTAATTTGCAAATTAACCTCACCCTAAGTGATTATTGAGATATTAAATATTATAAGTGTATGGGTCGGGGGCCGAGATGGTCGCGTGTCGCGACGGGGGGCCCAGCAGGCGGCCGCTACCGGGGCCGACGCACAACTAATTGTTATGGGCCCCCGCACCGTACCTGACACCTCACACTATGAATAATTGTTACAACACCGTATTTAACAATGTAACTAAACGGAACAGACAGCTGAACGGAAGATACAAGTTTCGACATTTGGCTTTCGCTACATTGTGCGTAATATTACTCTAACGTTAGTATTGTTATATGCTAACATTTGTTCAAGTTATAAATATAGTATAGAATTAAAATATATTGTAATAATAATGTAGTGTGTTATTAATGAGTTCTTAGAATTCAGTTGCCTGCATTCCTATATGATGCGAGTTGATTAGTAGGTGCGAACTAACAGCCGTGGTAGTCGCCTCCAAGGTTTGATTTTCTGCATCCGCATATGTAAAGTACTCTACAAATAAACTAAATCATTTAGTAAACTATCAAAGCCCTAACTCGTGAAAAAAAAAGAAGTAAAATTGATATTTTATGTTTTCTTTACCTACATCCTGCCTATAAAATATAATAGACACAGTAAAGCATCGAGTTACATCACACCGCTCGAAGAGAGTTTATCTAGTTATCTGTTAAATATTGTCCCCACATGTCAGGCGGCGCGCGGCAAGAGAAGGTGACGAAGCCAACTCTGCCTTGTTGAAATAACGATGAGAATAAAATAAAACACTTCTTATTTATGCACAATAATGTTTTTGGGTGAATAAAAATGAGGGGTCCCTACAAATATCTAAATAAAAGAGTGGAACATCATAAAGCGAGCGGGATGGGCGCGAGATGCCGCGGACAGATTGTGCCCGGCCCGCTGCGCCTGGGCAGCTATCATTTATATCAATTCATTGCGGCTGTTTACATTTCATTCATAAGGACGATTGTCCTATCATAAAACCTAACTTTATATTGCTTTAAGTTATTTTTTTAGTCTTCTCTTATTTTATTTAGCCTTTAAAGGTCGAGGAGTTTAGATCCACGATCGCATTAACCGGATAAACTGCGTTTGGGATAAAAAGTGTTTTCATCAAAAAACAAACATACCTAAATAACTTTATTTTTTTGTTAGCAAACCGGGGTAAATAAAATATTGCCTTTATATATTGCAAGAAGTTAATGATTCAGCTCGGCCATTAAAATATGAATATAAAGCACACAGCAATATTGTGAACAGCGATCGTATTTATATATTTTTTATTTTAATAAGCCCTTGGCGTGTATGTGTCGCCGAAGCTCGCGCGTTGCTCCTTATTTATTGACCTATTAGAGATAACATTAAGATCAAGATGCACGGCCAAGGACCTTTGTTATAAAAATGTCTGCTTCATTATTCTTAAAAAATTGCGTCCTGTATAATGTGGATTTCATATAATAATTTATTACAGTTAAACTTATCTTAATGTGTTTATTATTTATTGTATTTATGTTCATCGAATGAAATGATTGTATCTGTTAATTTATTATATTCAACGTTAACATTAAATTTTGATATTTTTTAGGAAAAATTAACTCTAGAGAGCTGCTGTGCATTTATTATAAAGTATAAGAAGTACCAAGGAGGATATATCTGTTAATTACTATAGGCTTATTTTATCAGGAACTTTACTCTCATATAGCCGATTTTGTGTTTTGGGGACATTTCGGAACTAAATTAAAGGATATATTAGGGTTAGACTCTCCTGAGCTTCTCCTTAAAAATCATTAAATCAAATGTCATTGTGCTTACGACAGATCCATAGTAAGATATAGTAGGCAGGCTGATGGCGGCATCCTTTAGTTATAATTTTTCCCAGATTTTTTAATCCAAGCAATTTAAATCAATACTCATTATAGCCTTCAAAGGACCGTCATCACGGATTTCCAACGGAGGAACAAAGAACTTGTTTTATAATCAGATTTTAAAGGCATCTTAAGTTTTATGGCTCTTTGGGTTTGATAAATAATCAAACATGTCGACACAGTTCCATAACGTGAAACTGTTTCAAATATGTAGATAGCTTATAGAAATAGCATTGTGGATACAATCGAGATTTCATCGGGAGGCAGAGGCAATATACCTACTTTAAATACCGGTAGCATTGATATTATATTATTGGTATTATCATACTTAACACGTTCAGAGCTACTGGCTGACTGATTCAAATAGTCAGTTACTGAATGACTGAAGGGAGATTACAGTGTCAAACCCCGACTGTTTGTAGCGACGAATATTCTGAAGTTACAGTGATTTATGATAGCACTTGGATACCCTTTACCGTGAAGAAAACGTCGAAAGCTAGCTAGCATAGCATTTTTGAAAATAATTATGTAAACGGGACCGTTGTGGGAAGCGAAGCGTGTCGATGCGTAGGTACTTACCTATATAGAATTTCTTTGTCCACTGACATGCTAGTTAAATAGATAGTCCTAACAGTTCAGTCCGAACAGTTCGAATAACCAATGAATTGATCACTCAATATAATATATCCTCATGCCTTCCCACAAGGGGTAGGCAGAGGTGTATAGTTAGTACCCAACGTCACAGATGGCGAGTCCATCGGCGTTACTCAAATACGACTATACATACGCCTCCGAATTGCTTCTCATACGTCTGAGATTACAGGTTTCCTCACGATGTTTTACTTCACTGTAAAGCTCGTGGTGTGACTAATCCCTGTTCTTAAGTTCAGAAAAACTCATTGGTACAGTCGGGATTCGAACTTTCGATCTTTGTGTCGCAGGCAACTACTAGAACCACTCGGCCACCAAGGCTTAACAGCACCTAAAATGTGTCTTTTTCTTAGTTGACAGTACAATTGATCATCAAATGCTATATATGTACGTATTCAAATGTATAGAACCCAATTACAACCTATTTGCCTAAACACACTTTTTGTTGAATTCGTTGGTTTGGTTTGTATAAAGAATTTAAATATTTTCGCAATAAATGTATCTTAGATTAAAAAAGAAACGGCTTTCCTTATCTAGAGATATACAGATAGTAAGAGGGTTACACGTCTTTTAAAATTCCAACACATAAGTTTCGCTCGTTTGTGACTATTGAATATTCGTGATCGTCAGTGTTCGGCGGAAGTTGGCTTGAAGCCTAATAACACCCGTTTATGGTATGATCGTTATCGGCATATAAAATGGATATAAGCCATAGCACGTTATTTCGTTACTTAAACAAAGATCAAACAAACACCTGAGCGGGTTTCCGCGACATCACGCTGCGCCCGACATGATCCTGCGTACCTGCCCGACGGAACCTCCCTGAGCGGCCGTATAAATAACTATTTTATTGCAGGACTACATTCTTGTTGATATAATACAGCTTTCTTTGTTTAGATCTTACGATAACTATCATTAAGTCGATCATCGCATACAAAATTAGAGTAATACCCGTGGTTCTGTTTGCACAGCGACGAGAAGATTACGTGACGACATTCTAATGTTCAAAAAAATTCTTAGTTCGTATGAACAATTAGCAATTATTTGATCAATATGACTCTAACTGGAATATAAGGGATAACAATGATCTTAATTTGTATCATACTGAATTTTACTTCAAATTAATCAGTTCATATGCCTGGCCGTAATGCCATCTGATTTATTAAGCTACTTCATATCGGGTACCAAAAAATATGCAGGTATTAAAAGAAATCGTCACCATGTCGCTTAATATAAACCATCCTTTTGTTTCATACTTTAGTTTTTGTTGACATAACGATAAGGTTTAATATCAGATTTTCTGGTCTTACCCGTAGCATTCCATTCTGCTTTGGATACATTGACTCCTAAAATGTGTCGTTAAGAATATTGATTTAAATTCGATTACAATTTCATTCATAATTTAAATTCCCTGCCTATGAAAGAACTACTTGGTTCAATCCAAATAAAAATACAAATAATATTAACGAATTAATTAAATTAATAAATAGTCATTATTCTCGTTTCATTTGCAATTTCAGCTGCGTAATGAACAGTTTTGCTATCACAATTAATTAACGCCGGAATCACGCACGAGAAAAGCAATTTTATATCAAGATATATTTTATGAAATAGCAGATTAATTTTTCGGACATTTGATTTCGTAGTTTTAGGATGTTAAAACGTTTAACTAGTAGGTTGAAAATAAAAACTTGATTAGTTTTTTCCACCTAAGATAACAAATTTCGGACAAAGGGTTTATCGTCTCTTGGCATCACTTAACACTCACAAACATCCGCAGAAATAATAATAGTTTAAACAAACTAAAAAAATACACTTTTTATAGAAAATCCAACAAAAAAATAGATTTTTAGTGATTATTTTAGCGATTATTCTAACGATTATTACGTAGCGTATTATCGAGTTTATCTTTCGAATCAGCATCAGCACCTTTGCTTAGCAGTGCAAAAATGAATATAAAAAATCGCTGATCGTGATTATCCTAGTAAGGATAATGGGTCAAAATGTTAAAAATTTTGAATTGTCATCGGTCCTTAATAAGTATGCCAAATTTAGAGTTAATCCGACGTTTTGAAGGGGGTTAAAATCATGTTCAAAGACGTACGAAGCGTATTAAAAATCTTCCTGACTGCTAGTGACCCCTAAAACTTTAAGCAAAAAGTAATTAAGTACAGAGGTAACGATCATTACTCATAAAAGTATTTATTTGTACTCCAAACCGGCGATCTTATATAAAGGGACTGATGAATGATGAAGCGATAGAGGTCGAGAAGAAGTATAGAGAGAATTGGCACTGCACTCTCTGTCGCCTTGTGTATGTATTTATATTAATACATTTTGATATTAAACAATTTTGTAGCTATCAGAGATATCAAGGCAAAAACTTATACAATACTCTGAATTGAAATTAGTTAAGTCCTGAGGTATAAAGTACTACTTTATATTTTATAATGAGTTGCTTATGAGGAATATGAATATTTCCACCTTTCGTAAATAACCATGTTTTTTTATGTGCCAAGTTTTTAAAGCAATACAACAACAAAATGGGCCTTTATAGGAAATCCTGTAACAGTGCCTGCTAAGCCCCAAGCTTCGTTTTAATTTCAGTGTTCCAAAGTAAAATAAAAGGTAATAAAAGTAGCGTAATAAATATCCAAGAAAGTTGTTTTAATTTCTTCTTTACACGGAGTAGATTAGGTACCAGGCGCGATTGGCTACACTTCCTTGTTTTTAATTTTCTTTAAAACATCCTTCGTTTTATACATTTTTTTCTTTGAATACTTACCAATACAAAAACTGAACTTCCTTCCAAGTGTTTCTAATTATCTGAGCAAATTAACTCCATCTACAGCCTTAGTAGTCGGTGTATTCAATCGCCTAAAATTTGAGTTTCTTATGGGGTAGGCAAAGTAGAGAGTCACTCTGAACTTTTAACAAACTTTTATTTAGTTTTCATTCACTTTTGATGAGTCTCTTCATATATGCCAGTTACAATTACGGTTGACGGTCCCCTTGTCACACGATTACATCTACCTAGTTGTGACGTCATTATATGCTTCTTAATCCAGGCAAATTCGCGTTGTACAAACAACTCAATATGCTTATCTTAGAACTGCATCCCTATTCATACCATAATGAAATATCTACTCGTATGTCTTAAATATAAGTAGCCTAGCTGTGGCTCACGGTTTCACCCGCATGAACTTTGGTTTAATTGAAAGTTTTATTTTTATAAAACATAGTGATCATGTCAATACAGCTAATAATTTCTGTTCCAAATTTCATAATTCTCCATTTAGTCCTTTTTACGTGAAAAGGAACAAACATCTGCACAAAATTCCACATTTATAACATAAGTAGGATTTCCGCAGCCAATGTCGATAAGCGCTCGATGTCTGCTCTTTGAACTTGGGGTATGTAATGAAATATCAAGTAATCATTATGGGAATATTACCGATCGTTTGACAATCACGGGCGAGCGGCCCGAGCGCGCCGCAGGCCCGCCTTATCAACCTGCCTGCCCATTGTACCCGCGTATGCCCATGCGCAATATTCCATGCCACTCGACAAATATACCCAAGATTATTCTGCGGTGATTAGAATGTTCGCATATCCGTAACAAGTTCCATCTCAAAGGCAGCCGATCCGTGTATCAATATTATTTCGATTTCGGAAAGCGAATGCTCTTCGTTCAATCGTTGTTTCAATACAACACTCAGTAGATCGATATTCAGAATAAGTCAGGTTCTTGTTAGTTTAGTACTTCCTACCACACGACCACAAGGACCTTACTAACCGCTATATCTACGTCCTAGAACTTTAAACGAGTGCCTGATGGACGGTGACATATTCGACATTTAGGTAAATTGATTGAGAATTGCTTCACTAATTCTTCAATTATAGATGTAATATAACAAAACTGTTTTTAACATAAAAACCGACTTCAAATAACTATTTTAGGATTCAACAAATTTTGAACCTCAAAAATAAATTTCAAATTCTATGTCTGCCTATACCTACATATATGACGGAGTTATTAACTTAACATACATTAAAAAATCAAACCGGCGTCCTCCTCCCTTTTCAAGTCGGTTAAAATTTTAAACCATCAGATATATACCGATGTTATTATCGACAAACGAAGAAGCTTTCAAATCTAAACAGACGTAGGCAGAGTCGAATCCGAAGGAATATTAAGATACAAAAATAATACGAAGTTATTAATGATTCCATCAGATTGTTCCCGATGCCTTGGCAGAGTCATAAAAACTGATCGTGTTATAAGTTTGCGAAGGCAATTATGCTGTAAACTTAGACCTCTACTGTCTTAATGAAATATCCCAGTTTGATATTGTTAATGTTGGTCATTTATTGGCTGTAATATAATGCAGATAAAATAAATATTATGCGAAGCCTTAATTTATATGATCCCACATTTATATGATGCAATATTACATTTCCAATGCACTTATAATAAATATTGGGCTGATAAAGATTCAGTTTGTGAACCAGACGGTAAAAGGTTAACCTGAATAATATAAAATTATTGATGAAGATAATTATTTTTGTATGTAGGTAATAATAATAATATCCCGGGGTTCCTCGTGAGAAAACGAGTTACATAGTCCCAAAGCTAAGCTAGACGAAACTTAGGTAGGTACACTGAATATTTATACACAGCAGTCATCATCATCATCACAAATTTAAGAGCTGGGCTCTTGTCGGCGTCTCTGATGCAGTCCCCTCCACTCGCTTCTGTCCAGCGCAACCTCCTTGACCTCCTTATACGTCATAAGAGAATTTTTTTCTTTGATCTGACCCATGTATGTTAATTTTGGTCTTCCTCTTCCTCTCTTCCCCTCTACCTTTCCTGCGAAAAAGGAAGGAGAAGGATGGAAAAATCAGCTGGACGGAAAGGGTGACAAACGAAGACGTGCTGAAAAGAGTCAAAGAATCAAGAATTCTGCTAGAAACAGTCGAGAATAGAAGAGGAAAGATGATAGGCCACCTTATACAACATAATAGCTTCTTTAGAATACACAGCAGTGTATTTGCTAAAAACCTGAGTGCAACGGTGATCTATTAAATCCGACCTCTATTTTACTGTTCGTTTCACAATAATGGAAATCACGTCAATACCCAAATTGCGTTTCTAATGCCAGTTATACTACCCAAATCAATACATTTTGACTAGGAAAACCTATCGATTAAAACTGCAACGAAACAATGAATTCAATAGCTACAGTATGTACAATACACAAACCAACTTCTAATATCTATTATTATAATGTATTATGTATGTATCCTTAGTATGTGTACTATACACGAACGTTCAACTTATAGTCGGAGTTCAAATTAAGGGCTGTAAAGTTATAACCAATAATAGCCGGACGAGGCAGTTCATAGAACTATAGAAGGTAGGCATTACAATAAATTAATGCGTTAATTAGACAAATGTAGCATTATGTAGGCGCATTACCAACAATAAAGAAAATATACCTTACGGGTGGTCGGGTTTATAACCCATTTAGACTTCGAAAGAACTCAGTGTGCATTGTGAAGTACGAAATACGATTTCAATTGAATTATTGAGAGATAACGTAATATTAATAAATTTTCGGTGGAACGCGGCGAATATGTTTTATGTATGACGACGGAACACGACATGTCTCACTAATTAATGTAAGCACTGCACAGGAGTTAATTAATTGTTGGCTACCCATGTCGAGGGCATGAAATATTCATACAATTCATAACAGGGCTAATTATGAAGCATGAACGCGTCGCTCGCCCACCCGCGGGGCGCGCGCTCGCTCGGCTCGGCTGCTCTATAAAAACTTACATTACCCAGACGTATTCGTATCTTTGTGGTTATATCATTCGTTGCAACAAACAGCCCACACCGAACCTAATGCAATACAAATCTGTAGCCAAACAGCCCACACCGAACCTAATGCAATACAAATCTGTAGCCAAGTCATGCATTAAGAAAGCTTTGCCTTCCAGTGCTATAAAAGCTATCTTAAAAGAAGTGTTAATGTTATCACCTACCTTCGAGCCGTGGTGGGCGAGTGGTTCGTCGGTAGTTGCCGGCAACACTAAGTTGTAAGTTTAATCCCGACTGTACCAATTAGTTTTTCTGAAGTTAAGTATAGTGATTAGCCACACCACAAGTATTTTTACGCTTGTTACGCTGAATGAAAAAATCACGAGGAAACCTACACGCATGCATACCTTTGAGAAGAAATTCAAAAACCCTCATGGGATCCTCGTAGGCGTTAAGATGTATACTTACGTGAGAACCCGTCACACAATTGACCCCGAAAAAAATACTTAATTTGCTAAATGTATAGTTGAGTTATATGTATGTAAATGGCATCACCTTCTCTACTTGGATATAACGTGTCTTAATTACATTAGTGGTGCAAATGCATAGACAGATATGGAAGGGTAAAGATGTCAGACAACAATACAACGTCTAGCACGAACCCGGCGGAGCGATAAAATTTTGCTGTAAAACACGAAATAACAAGCAATCTGCGACATTGGCACGTATATGGCGGTTGTTTAATATTTATCAGTAAATTAGTATGACTAAACTAACGAAATCAATTAACTGACTTTTTACTGGGAAACAGGTTTTGTCGCGTAGAGTTCCTGGATTTCATAGTGGCGTTTGGTCATATGCGGCTCTGCACTCTGATAAAACAAAGTCATCTTGCTCCACGGCTGTGTAAATACGTAATTAATTATTTAAATGTATTGTTATTGCATTAACCTCGGACATTCATTCAATTCCTTTCTTTATAATCACTCATACGGCGTGTTCCGACCGCCGTGCATGGTAAATGCAATTCACTAAATCTGTCAATTTGATTAAATATTCTATGGCTTTGATTATGTAGGCAAAAATCTTTGAATGGAAAACTTTCATCGACAAGAAAAAACATTTTATGCGTGGGCTCCCAATTATGTCGTTCTATGTAAAACCAAATTTATAAAATCATTTTGTATTACAAGTATCACATGAGTAAAACAAGACGATAGAAATAGGTAAATTATCTTTTTTTTTTTTTTTTGTGTTGAAATACTTTTTTCATATGCCTATTTTTATATGATCTGACTTAATATGTTAATGTTAACATATCATGTTTGCATAAAGCTAACACGAACTCGCTTTTCATACTAGGTGTCCTAATAAAATCTCAAAATTATTGGATGACTAATTTGCTATATCTATATCCGAATACATCACGTCGACCATAGCGAGATAGTAGCCCCAACTAGGATATTCGTAGTCACTAGGTATAAAAGTTTGTTTTCTACTACAAAGTTGACAATAAGTACCTACGGCTATTCTGATGGTTGTTCGATTATTTACCTATGGACGCTTTCACTACAGAATTAACTTATGGGGTGTAAACAAACTGAGAATTTAGCAAGGATAAGACAACTCAGCTTATGGGAATATTAGTGTTGCAACACTGCACAATGGTATAGGTAGTATTAAATGGCTTTATATCAAATAATTTTATTTACACATATTTCACGCCGATCGTTCGTAAACTTGACCTAAATCTTCATCTTAATGTTAGATTTTAAAAGTATCGATCGGAAGTGATGTTAAACTGTAACAAACATGCCGTTTAATATATACCTACCTAAGTATACATTCCTCTATACATACCTACATCTAGTTTTCTCATACGGAGGAACAGCATACCTATAAACCAACCTATGAATAATAAAGTATGACATAATTTTATTTCTGTCGCTAATACTGACCGAAAAAAAGACTGTCATACTAAATACCGCTATTTATTAGGTAAAAAAACGAAATTCGTTACAAATTAGAAACTTGGTTAGATAAAGTATTACAGTAGTGACGTACCTACCCGGTGATGTCACAATGACAAAAAGCTGCGGTCGGAAACAGCTCTACAGAACAATGATTGTATCCATCAAAGAAACCAAAACTAACGGACTGCTAAGTATCACAGTTATCTTCTTTTAAAGTAAAAATTTCGTATTCTAGAAATCGTCACCACAAAAACGGAGACTCGTGCCAGGTCGGCGCTTGCCTCCTGTGCAAACATCACGTTCCCACAACTGTCTTTTTGAAAAATAGCAGTTTTTTTATTGCTTATTACACAATTTAGTGCATTAAAAATGGAATCACTTTTAAAAGAAACTGCCTTCCATGAAAATATTATATTCGAGTTAAAATTTTGCCTATCACTGAAAAATAAGCTCAAAAATCACGCTCTCAAGTCCTCTGTCGAAAATATTCATACTTATACTTTTGTCTGACTGAAACACAGCTAAGCTATAAAATATGGTAAATTCCGCAAAAATAAAAATGGAGTAAAATAAAAACCACGGGGCACAACTAGTATAAAATTGCTTTATTACCTACCCAGACTTGATATCTAAGTAATAACAGATGGACAAATTAGTCACATGTAGATAGACTTGACCTTCATTTATTAAGATGTGTGTTTTATCTACGCATCCTAATTTTATTTTTTTCATTGTATATACATACATATCTTGTGTCGCAACAGGTGTTATACCTACCTATAGGTAGGGATAGCAATCGACTTGTGAATAATTTTCTTTTTATTATCGTGCTTCATTACTACTAATGCTTAATTTGTAGCGGGCTCAAAGTGAAGTATAAAGGTATAAAAGTTGGCCTTTGAAGGCAAGAAAGAAAACAGAAAAGTAGCCCCATCGACGCGGGTGTGCGAGGCAGTTTAGCATAGTGGCCGGTGGACACCTTAGATCAAAACAAGTGAGGTCGGCGGAGGAGCGAGCGAGGAGGCTTGGTGCGAGGAGGCGCGGGCCCCGGGGCGGGGGGCGCGGGGCGTGGGGCGGGCCGGGGGCGTGCAGTCACTGCAGCGTGCACCGCGCGCCCCTCACCTCAACCACTGCACTCTCAAACCTCCTCTAGACATCGCTGCACTCCTGCTAGCCGTGCCTATGACTCGTCCTGCCTGACTCTTAGATATCATCACTGTAATCAACTGTTTGAGCACAATCCACCTTTGAGTCAAAACTTAGACCACGATTTTTATTACCATGAACTCATTTCCAATTTACAAATTTTGCAGTATCACATAACAAAACTAAATGATCTGAATAAATTATCAAAACCTGGTTAATAGCGTTTTAAAATGTTATTTCCTATAGCGACATGAGTGTTGTGTTATGATACCTGTAGCGCCATCTAGTGGTCGATAGCCGAATTATCACTTATATAAAAGAAAGACAAATTGTCTATAATACCTGCAATACATTGGTATATTTAAGAAGGCTGCAGTAAAAAAAATTTTAATGATCGTCATTACCTAATCAAGTTGTTTATAAAGATCGTAGGTAGAACGAAATAGTGCAGTAAGTAACCACGGTTATGGCAGTCAAGTGCAAAGTCAAGCTTACAGGTTTGAACCCTGGAGGTGGTACTAAACTTGAATAAGTTTCTTCTGCGCTTCATGA
The DNA here is from genome assembly GCA_016069955.1 of Drepana arcuata. Taxonomy (NCBI): domain Eukaryota; kingdom Metazoa; phylum Arthropoda; class Insecta; order Lepidoptera; family Drepanidae; genus Drepana; species Drepana arcuata. The sequence goes on along the minus strand of JACCPG010009446.1, from coordinate 81,385 downwards.
TAGTAATTTGCCACATTGCGAGCTTAACGTTAAAAGAAAATATCCTGATGAAACCCGTAGGTATGTACGTACGTCTAGGAAGAATTTCAAAAGCACGTGTCTTTCAAAAACAGTTGTGTTTGAAAGTTGATATTTATCTTAGGTGTTGTTAATAATAATAACACCTTAATTAAATAAGAAATAACATAGGCCAAAGACCATTGGCCGTTGCGGGCATTGCCAATGCATTTTAATTCCAACTATGACATTACAGAATATACGAATTGTGATTGTAATATCGCGGATACGGGCGCGATTTACATGCAAATACACGCATTATTACTAAAATGAACATCCTGCCGGTGCGCGATTGATTTGCATATTTTTTTTATAATATCAGGAAAAATAACAAAAGCACCGTTCATAAAACGGATGGCACTATTGTTAGGATTTCCGGAGCAAAATGTAAATTATTCATATAAATAAAATTTAATCAGGTCGTCCTCATAATCTACGCTTGATAATTACATACCATTATGAATACAATGAATATTTGCTGCCTACCCACTTACATTATGCATGTATTTTAATTATAAAAAGGAATGTTGACATATCATGTGCTTAGTTTAGATTTCATTTGTTTTTCAATCAGAAGCACGAAGTATATTAAGTTGCTATTTTAGATATTTACATTCTGAGAGGACTGAATTCCACCATCATCATCCACGCCTGCTTACAGCGGAACGGAGTGGGCAGAGTATTCACAGCACCTTATAGCAAAAGTTATTTATATTTCTTTACGAAGGCCTCAGAAGGGCTAGAACTAATAAACCACTTGCTCCGCCAGTCACATGCGATATAAGTTACGTTCGTCTCTCGGGAAGGTCACAGGTGGCTTTGAATTCCAGCACTGCTCCTATCCGAGCCTCCATCTTAAAGATAGGCAGACTCACTTACTGTATGTGCAAACACAAGGCATTGATGTAAAGTGTAGTATGGAAAAATACATTCTTAGAAAAAACAGTCTCCGCGACCTCATTATTTTTCCGATGAAATTTAGCAGAATACAGATTTCTCTTCTTTCGATACCCTACATTCACTACAGGAGGTCATACAATGGAGGGTAGTAAAATACTTTAGAGCAGCATCAATCCCACATCTTCATACTATGTTGATGAATATAAAGTAACTTTTAACCACTTTAACACAAACAGCTACCTATCGTATCCATTGCATTATTTTACTAGACGCTAATTTCAGTAGGTCTGCATTTATTATTGAACATAACAATGCACCCCAACGAATAATATTAACTTTAATACACGATAAAGGCAACATAAAACCCACCTATCTACTTTACTGACTCCACTGCTTATTCATTGCCAGCGATAAGATAATAAATAAAACAAATTCATTACGCACACACAAACACCTTGGTACCTTTATGTAAATGATAACAAAACTTAAGCGCGACTCCCATGCGTAGACCTTTATCTATTTAACTATTAATTTTGGGGGCATGAGAACAGCCTGGGGCACGTGAATATGTTAGCTATCGGATATAACATAAGCTGAGTGACAAACTGTGTAGTTATAACAACCGCACTGATGATATCGCCAGTCGTCACCTGAACGGAAGCGACGAGGTGCCGCACTACACAAAAACTACATTACTAGCACAATTATAATTATAAAGTTATTTATGCACAATTAATCTAACGAAAACAAACTTGGGGCATTTGAAGCGTGAAATGACTTTAAACAATCATTCAATGTTTGTATCATGTTGCTCTATTTTTTATTCTAGGTATGAAAAAATGATAGTGACGTAAATTCAATGAGTTATCGACAGTTCTGCGAATCCGGTACAAAAATTACATTCTCGAAGATGTAACTGGGTAGGCAGTGAATAAATTAAATAAGCAGACCCCGTCCAGATGTTTCAACGTCAAATAATTTCACGCACGGTAAATCTTATTTGAAATAAAGTATTCGTGTATTATAAACACATGAGTCTGAATAAACATACATGCAGGTAAATCAGAATGGTAAATGACTAACTGTAAAATAAATATCTTAAATAGTAAAACTAGCAAATCGGGCTCAAATCAAACAATCTTTCAGCCGCTTCCACAAAGCTTAGCATTTTAAAATGAGTCCGGCGAACATCGTAAAATATTCGATAAACAGGGCATGTATGTTTGCTTTCGCCGAGTTTAACATTGCTATTAAACAGTCGTGAAATGGACAGAAATAATCGGGTCGATCCGTTATATTGTATCATTCGTATGACGCTAGCGTCTGCAGGTAAAGCGAGCAAACCTCTCGCTGCTTATTATGCTATGCTATGCCACTCGACTGGCTGCTCTTTTGTTACTGGGACAATTACCTTATTCGCTTAATGCCATCACGAATGTCTTGTCTAGGCAATTTTACTAGTGAAACAAGGTTAAATACATGCTTCTACAAAAATATGATATATTTGCCAAAACTTACTATTGTAGGCATCTCGGCTAAATTCGCAAATGAAGCCTCCGGTGTATATGCGCCGGAGCACCAGACGGCTCTGTTTTTGTGAGTCGCGTCGCGCGCCCACCGGTATCCGACCCTTCGCCGCACCGCCAGTTCTCAAAACCGAACAACACAATACTGGGAACTAGAACATTTCATTTACAACACATACCGCTCCACATATATTAAATAAATCAGATTGATACAGATTATTTACAATTAGGTACATTTAGGCATGTGCATGCATAAATATATGTGCTTATATACTAACTTTTATTTATTTATTTTATTCTTACTAACAACTATCTTTACAGGTTTCCCCAATGCGATAGTGTAGAACAAAATCTTAAGGTCCATAGGACACTTCACTACGGGTTCATGTGGCACTTGTCCGCGGAAGCGACGAAACACCACGTTCTGCGGCCAGAAGTCCTCGTCCATGGCAAGGTGCAGGTAGCACGTCGGCACGCGCACCACGAACGCCTTACCTGAATTGCCTGACCTGAACTTAAGTGCAGGTGTCATGCTAAATACTGAAACATTAATAAACTAGATTTTAGTTAGCTGCACTGATCGAGCGGTGAACATAAGAAGGATTCTACATTGCATGAATGACTGTTGGTAAGATTGATAAAAGCTCAACGATGTACTAAATAGTCGGCACTGAACGTTTTAATCGTGTGACTCAGTTGGCCACGCAATACTGCAGTAGCGGGGCGGGCGAGGCGGCGCGGGCGCAAGCGGCGAGCGGTGCCTCCCGCAGCGAGGCTCTGGTACCGCAACTTTTTATCCACACATGCTCGGCTCGTGTCTTTTTCGCTCTTCCCGATTGGAATTCGTTGAGGGATCGCCGCTGCCGGTGGCAGACGACTTGTGACATGTCAGCGGCGGTACGTGCGCTGCGTACGAGCAATTAACCAGTCATCTCACTCGGCTGCGCTACTCAGCCGCTATGGTTTCACTGGTGTTGTGTATCGGAAGAGGATCGTATTTATTCAGAGAGCAACCGTGAAAATACTTCGACACCGATATCGTTAATTGAGTACGTTAATTGTCCTTTTTCTAAAGTCGAAACACATGTATTTCTCCCTGTAAGGCTTTATTGGCAACGTCAAAAGAAGCACTGCTTTCACAATGCAGTTTTGTTTTTGGACATGTTTGTAATTCCTGTGCCATGTACCATTGTTGTTCCTCATTGTCATATATTCACGTAGAGTGTTCTCAGTGAGACTCCAAAGTCCAATGCAGTTTATCGCCCAGGATCACTTCATCCACATCACTAACAACTTATTTATAGATTTAATGAGATAAGTGAGCAAAGTATTGATTAAACGTTCAACTGTATAATTATACAATCGTAAATATTTCATGTAATATGAAGGTGCACTGTGAAGTTGAGAACTATACAGTGTTTACCTATAATGAGTCTTATGACTTGAGTATACTAGTATTCATGTCTAGATTTGTATTAGAAAAATAATTCCAATGTGGCTCATATTATACCTCTATCGCCTCTTTTAAAATGTGAAAAGGCTTCAAATATAATAATAAATGTATTTTAAGCATTAGCAGACATGTTCCCTCGAACATCAGCTGGTACAAGAAATGTTTCGAAGGAAGAACTATTCGGTGTCGCTCCGAAGTGGTAGCATAACAATGACAACTGGTACAATAGAAACTTATGTTTGACAAAAGGAAAGGGCAAACGTCGACGAACCGTGTGAATGAAAATAAAGGAGATAGATACCTATGATGGAGCTCAGAAAACGTAGACTCGGTTAAATAAAGTGGAGAATATTTTCGAGAGACTTAAATATACATTATATTTTAAGTTTTATCGATATATATTTACTTATTTGGATGCATGCTGTATCTTTCATAATGATAAAATTACGTTTAGGTACGCTAATATAGAATCGAACAGACACTCATAGATACGAAGGTCGAGAATACTCAAAATCGGCCTGCACGTATGAAGAGACCGATAAATGTGGTTGCAGCAAAAGTAACAGTAGATCTAGAGAGAACTGGCGTTCTACACTCAGCCTACCCGGGGTGAGAATCGGTATAATGACATGCTACCTGTATATCTGTTATTATAATCATCACTACGACGGTTTTTGAGCTATTGGTCAGAAAATATTGTTAGTAAGAAACAAGGTCCGTTCAATTTGGTAAATGCCCACTGCAGAGAGGCAAGAGAACCAATAAAATTTGACGAATAAGTTTTATAAATGGTAAAGTTGTAGGCTCTAGTCCCTGAAACAGTTCCAGTCACTGATAAATATCTGCTACGAAAATTTTTCTTAGAAAAATTATAAAATTAACCTCAATTAAACACTGAACGAAACTGTGCTAAGACGATAAGTCGACTTGTCAAAATAAAATTTAAAAGAAAATCAGTTTAAAGGACGTCGTTATAGCACTTGAATGTTTGTGTTATAAGGAGCTCGTATTGTGCGGTGAGTATAATACTGGGACAATTATGGAAGCGAAGGTGTCACCAGAAGCTCGCTACACGTGTTGCCACTTGCATAATCGTACAGGGCTCGGGCAACATTTGTTATTTATATCTACGTCCTCTATTCTAATATCTTTTGAAATTAATATCTCATAAAAGGTAGACGCAGGTGTTGTGGGAAGTGCGTTGTTACAGTTTTTGTTTATTAATAAGCTCAAACTTCTCTTTTTATATGAAACTTTAGACAGGTTTTGTTAATGAACATTTCGGCAACGTCAGTTTTACGCTGCATTATTTATCTATGTACATAATAATACCTCACTCGTTTCGTCAGATATTTATTTTGTTAGCATAATAATTTATGCTGAATCTGGGTTACGACTCCCAGGCATGAGTTCCCATAATCTGACCTCTCAAAGTTCGTGGTATGAAATCACTGTAGGTATTGAAGTTAATAAAACGTCCTTAGCTCGGCATACATTATTAATTAATATTTATTTAAAACGTTTTTTAAATAAGGAATAACCGGCAGCCAATCTCGTTCTATCTGTATCGTCATGGGGATATTTTGAAGTCAAAATATGACGGAATATTTTAGTGGCATCAACATCATGTGGCCATATATAATATTATAAAACGTAAAAAAAATTGAACGAGCGAATGCCCCGGTGGCAGCCCTTAGAATAACAGAAAGAAGCCGCTTGCCTTTCCATTGAATCAAATTCATATATTTTGAGATTCAGTCGCCAATTTCATTGGTACAGATAGTAAAATAAAGTCCTAGCTAAAACTTTTTCCTACATAATTTATATTCTTAATGGTTTGGTATTTATTTAAGAATGTTTTAAAAAACCTATATTTGATTTAGCGTTGTATAAAATTTTAATCATCACATCATATACATCGTAAGCTTTCCTTGCATCGTTAATCCGACCGGATTTAAAGATTCATACATAACTACATATCATCACGCTAAATTCATTACAAGGTAGGCAAAAAGCGGAGTGATAGAGACACATCTATCGCATCATTCAAATCATCTGCATATTTAGGTACCTACAAAGCAGTTTCGGGTAGACTTCATAAATGTCATGTCATCATGTGATTTAATATTGTAGGTTCAATTTAAGTACAAAGTAGTTTGTACTTCTTTAACAAAGCTAATGAAATATTAGGGTTCTTGTAATGAGATATCACATAAGAGTGTAAAACATTACTAACAATCTGGAACATTATACTGACGGTACATTCCGCGGATTGTTTTATTGGATTATGCGGCGAGGCCGCGAAGCAGCTATAACTATTCAGTGTCGTCTTTTGTGTTATGGAAAAACTTGTTCTTGAACCCATGTAGTGTGAAAGTGTCTTTTATTTTTGCAGTTTAATGTTACATATGTACACATATTATCGCAGTGCAAGGCGAGTGTCACGCCGAGCACCGCACGCCGCGCGCAGTTGTTAGGGCGGACAATGCTAACTTTACTTGACACCTGCGCCATTATTGTTTTGATTCTACTCCTTTTTATGATTCCCTTTGCTATAACTCTAAATATCACTGCACACATTGCATCGTATTCATCATAGAGCTTCGTTAGTTAGAGGTTACAAATACATTTCAGAGAAAAATCTATATACATATTATGACACAAAGAACTTTATATGGATGGACGTTGTAATTATCGTACCTACAGAACCCTCTGAAATATTTTGCAGTTGGACCTCGACTAATGTTTATTTGGACATATTTATGGCTATAGTTCCGCTTTTTGTGCAGATGGAAATATGTGTGGCGGATCGCACGTCTGCGTGAGATTTCGGACACCTCTCCGCTTACTAAATTTAATATCGTCGGCTTTTACCGACGACGGAACAAAAAAGCTATGAAATCGCCATTGTGTCCGCGACACGGCCGGCAGTTCGCGCCTACCGGCCGCTCATGAAAATTATTTTGTTTTTATCGCAAAATGTATGTTTATGATAACACCTGTTTCGCTGATGCCTCCGCGATCGGTGTCAGTCGAAGCTTGTCCATTTTTTGCCAATTTAAAGACTATAAAGACGCCCGCATCGCCAGCTAATTTAACCACTGTCCACCGAATTACGCATTCGTTTGCTCCTCGCGCTCGAACCTTTCATTATTAATAAATTTTTGTTCCTTATAACTACAAGTCAAAAAGTTTATAAATTATAGTGAAGTCCAATACAATAATGTGAGCTTGATATCTTTAAACGAAGTTATTTCTCGTCATTATGGTTCGTATCTGAGAAGTCATGCTTGAAGGAACATAATTCATATTTGTTTATAAATCAATCGCATAAATCTTACTTTATGTCAACTATAATGATGTGGTTGTCAAAGAACTACCGCCGCGACCACAGTCCAGCTTTTTGCATAATTATGCGGATGGAATGTCGTTCCATCGATATCATAACAAAGGAAGATGACCGACTATTATGATAGTAAAATGTATCCCATCGCATATTAGGCACAGCCTGTGAGAACTACTGAACCAAATTGGCTCAACTATTGCTAGTTATTATAAGTTATAGGAGAGGACACAACGGAATCTCGCGTTAAATATTATCATGTCCTGTCCTTCGGCATTACGCTAGAGTAAAGTATGACCTGGATAGCTAAATTGCAGTCTCAATTTTGCATTAGAAAGTATTGTAGGTACTGTATGTCGATAAACACGTGTTAAATAAAAATAATACAAGATATAAACCTTAATACTATGTAACGAAGCAATCGTGATAGAAAATGTAAGCAGATATAGATTAGGGACGCAAGAGCAAATATGTCTATTGCCCTGTTCGCATTGATAAACAACATGAAATCAAAGATAGTGGAACCTTTCGTAGTGTGGCCGCGAGTTATATATTTTCGTAACACAATCCATAAGAAACACTACAATAATCGTACATTTCTCTTGACAATGTTCCTTTGAATAAAGAGAGTTAAAGCGCACAGATACAATGTCGAAGATTTGTTTACTCAGTGCTAAGAGGGCAACATTGCGTGATTACTTCGTCGTAGTGATCGCTTCAAAAATAGACTTTCTTGCATAGGAATTTAAGGAGAAATTTGCGTCAACACAAACGCGAGTGTGTATCAATTTGAGATAGCGTTCGGCTCGTAGGCGCTCTTGCAAGGGTTAAATTAGTACGTACTCAAATGTCATCGTTCACTATGATATCGCAATCAAAATTGACCTGGGAAATTTGCTCGTTTGTGACTGAGCGAACGCAGCTGATGTCTATAAATTGTGCTATCAACTATAGAAGTTATTTACGTAGAAAATGTTGCATAATTCAATAATAATATTCAAAGATCGTGTGTTACAGTTACTGCTATGCTCTAGGCATATATCTATGTAGGATAATGATTATTTCTTGCTATGACTGGTAAATGTCGAAACAAAAAGTGGTATGTACATGTCATAATAACTGGAAAAGTTGAAGCGAACAAACAAGTAACATAGTATGCAGTGTCCGGGATCGCGCGCGGGATGTGAACGGCCCGGCCTTACCTTCCTGACTCGATGCACACTTTTTATGTGAGCCTATTATTCATTTCATATTATGGCAAGTGAATTCTACATTCAATAGGCTCTTTTTTCGATAACGATTGGGATAAATGTTACTACAATAACGTAACAATTTTTTTTTTCCTTTCCCGTGACATGCTTTTGCAAAGATAATTTAGGAATATCTAGAATATAGACGTATTTGTCAATAACTCCATCCTTTCAGCACTCCTGAATAATAACGGAACCAACGAAATTTTCCCGTGCTATGCGCCGAGTATTGTCAGGGACATTTGGAATTGAATGTGCAAGAAACATGTGAATTCCCAATGAACGCCAAACTTTATATTAAAAGCCTGTTCATGCATGTACTTTCCATCCGAAGCTGACATCCATATCAGATTAATCCAATCAATGAAAATTTATGACGCACCCGAGACCGAGCGGGTCCCAAGCCATTGAGAGATGTGTTCCGAGCTCCGCTAATCAGTTCCCGGCCGACAGACTAACCTACCTGCTCTTTACCGTATCTTTTTGCATGGCGACTTCCAAGGAAACAACAATTTGTGACACAACTGTGCGTTATAAAATAACTTTGTTAAGCAAATTTGCCAAGAAACGGTGAAGTGAAAAGTCTAGGTAGTTACTGAACTGCTAGTACTGAGTGAATTATTGGTGAAGAACAAGAGTGAATTGGCTTTGTTAGTGAATGCTAAGGCAAAATTATTATTCAGAAGTCTAAGAGTTGAAAGCAAAAGAAAACCAGTTAGCGTCCCGTAAGAGGACTCGTATATTGAATTAATGATTCTCAATTGTTTTCCCCCCGATGACATTTGTATTTCGCGCCATCAATCTATTGTACGCCTGTTTTACTTGTTATCGTCTATGGTATCCCATAACAATATGCAATAAATACTCTATACACTTCAATTATGCAATGAAACATGTGTTAACCGTTACTAATAAAGTGGACCCATAATGCGGCTTAAGTTAAAGAAAACTTACTCGAAAATTTGCCAATGCCTTCGGAAATCAAACAACGCGTGTTTTTGCAGCAATTACCGGGACGTGCGGAGCGGTCGCCTTCTTTGCAAACATGCCTTTGATTTATACGTCTACTTGTGGCTTGCGGATGAGAGTAAAATATGAGCCGACCCATCAAATATTCAACCTTTTTAAGACGCACGAGCAGTTCTAAACGCTTATTATAATAAAAATGCGATAGTTCATACTGAAATATATAGCGGACATGTTAGCTACGTTGATATGTCAGTCTGTTGCCAAATCTGGTTAGTGTGCTAAAAAAGTTTTGATATTTGGCATTCCGGACTGCTTAGATCTGATCCTGGCAAAATATTTATTCATAACTTAGAATCCGTATGATATAACTCTAAATATGTGCAATTTAATTGAGTTTTTTTATTACATGCTCTAAGTTGTAATGAAGGTATATAATGAAAATATATACTACTATATACTATATGTTATACTATCAAAATTGTTATTTAATATTGGATTTGCTGTAAAGATAACATCAATGATAGATAGAGTATTCTATATTAACTTATTTCGCTATAAATTATTGCATTAAAACCGATTCATTAATAAAATTAGATCAAGTATCAAGAGCGGTTTGTTGGTACAGCACACGTCGGTTATATTTCATGAGGAGTTGTTGTCACATGATCCGCAGGGAGATTCATCTTTAATTGGGTGAACCAGTCCGAGCTCCTTTGATTCCGTACCTTTATTAGAAGGCAGTCTGGGACACAAATGTCATACCTACCTGCAAGATATATTATCTCTGCATAATATTTGCATATGGCAGTTATTGCGACTTATACTTTGGAGGATACTTTTAAGAAACATTTCTTTTCTTTTTTGCAATTAAATACATTTCTTATATTTAATGTCTATTGGTTGACAAATCAGATATGCATTGCGTGTGTATCTGTAAGAAGAAATATAATAAGTTGTCTAGACTAATGTGATCTATCGCTCGATGTCAGTTCATCTCATTTGAGAACTTAAAAAGTACTTGACACCGACGAGCATGCGAAGAGACTGTTCAATGTGGAGTAATGGAAAAAGATCTGTAAGTAGCCAGTTCTAGACTGGCGCTTTCAGTCTACCTTGTGGAAGACTCGAAGTCATAATATTATATATTTCCTTAAGATCCGTTCAAGCGTTTAGTTGTGCAAAGTTGCATATAATAGTAAAAGTAAATAAAGAAATATTTGAACCATACATCACACAATTGTGTGAATCATGCCAAAAGTATTGGCTGTTATAACATGTTCGCAAAGATTAAAATAGTATTGGTATTCACAGCCTTCTATGACGCATCGTGTTCACAGGAAGACGCGGTTAGATCGCAATAATTAAATATCATATTCAAGCTCCTTACATGCCAGCGTTGCCCAATTTGATCTAGATATTAGAAACGTGGTCTTCCTTGTCCTCCTCTTTGATTAATATTTGCAAGGTTATTTCCACAATATCATCTCCACATGTGTAAAAACGCTCTATTATCTATATCTGTTTTTTTTATATATAAGTTCAAGCCTTCCCATAATGGACTCCGAATGGATACGTAGAGATATGTAGTAACACCTGTACCCTTTTTTCGGCAGCCATGTATTTAGGTGCCAACGCGACAAGTGGCGAGTCCATCGCCGTTTGTCAAGCACGACTAAGCATACATCTTTGAACTTCTTCGCAAGCTTACGCAGGTTTTATCTCCATGTATTCCTTCACCGTCAAGCTCATAGCAGGTACATAAGTTCAGAAAACGTATTGCTTCAGTCGAGCATCGAACTTGTAGTCTTTGTGTTTTAGGCGACTGCTCGAACCACACGGCCAATTCGTCACATTGCATGGGAATGTCTTGGAACCGTTCTCCCAGCAGGAACACACTACTAGCTAGCCGCCGCTTGTATTGCTGCGATATATGCAATATATGTAATGTTAATTTAGAGGTTGTCAAGTATTGAACGTAGCGGCTTTAAATTCACGTGTGATTTAAAGATCTAATTTTGTTTATCTGACTTAATTTGCATGAAGTAGGTGTATGTAAGTAGGTGATTGACCGGGTTAAATGGATTATAATAGCTTAATCCGGGTCCTAGAAATGCGAGTAGCATACACAATCACGGGAACTTACGAATTAAAGTAAAATATTCGTTCATGACAGGTACAACGGCGGTGGCTTAGTAAGTAAGTAATTGGTAGGTTTTTTTCTGGAATGATACATACTGTGTTAATCCGTGAGACAAATTTAATCCAATTAGCCGTTCTAGCGTGGTTATAATTATTTATACCAATTATTCTCGTAAACTTACACACAAAGCAAAAGTGTGTGCAAGAAGAGGCAGAGGAAGGCCACGTTCCAACTACCTGGATCAAATAGATCGGACGGGAACGTTAAGAGTACTCGAAACCGACGAGCATGTATGAAGAGACTAATGAATGTGGACGAAGCGAAAGAGGTATGTAAGTCTAGAGAGAACTGGCACTCTATACTCTCTGCCTACCCCGTTAGGGACTTTGCGTGATGATATGTATGTATGTATGTAACTTACACATTTATATCTATTATAAGTAGGATGTATCTACGGCTAAATCTATTACTAATTTCACAGAATTCATTACATATGTTTTAGGTGTTTAAGTATCTATTTTTTGTATCGGTAGGTAATGGCTTGCGGCCATTATTGCAAAGTTTTTCCTAAACGATCCTATGAGAAATCATAAAGAATTCTGTGCTGCTAGCGGGAGGGCGCCCCTGACTGCGTTTCCCGTACGTGGTCGCCATTCAAGAACTCGTTACTTTTTAATGAAAATGAAAAACAATAAGAACGCCGCAATGGTTCCGTCAAAGATTCTTAACTAGGACGAGTTAAATGTATGACGGTTGTAAATTTCATGTCGCTTATTCAATTAAGAGTCGTGAATTGAATGACATAAACTTGTAGGATAGGTAGTGTAATAAAATAGTCGGCATTTAAGGGTCATATACGGGCTCTGACGGGCCATCAGCCGCTGAACTTTACTGAATTAAAGTCACCTCAAGAATGTTGTATCCAATTTTCGTATGCTGCATAACTGCTGCGATTAGTTAAAATCGCTTAAATACATAAATGTATATCATCGCGCCGAGTTCTTTACGAGGTAGGCAGGGAGAGAGAGAGAGCCAATCTCTTCATACATGCTCCTAGCATTGATGAATGTTGAATGATTAATCTTATATACTGATGATGTAATCACTTCATATTATATTAAGTATAAAACATAAAATTATGTATCCTGCAGCATTTATCTTTAAGTGATAAACTCCATAACTACGGAACACATTTTCATGCGGCTTTTACCACTAGGCAGAGTGATTAATTTCAGTGGTTTATGTGTACTTTGTATAAATTGATTAAAATATAAAGACAATTGTCGAATAGTGCCGAAAATTTCATTTCCGCCATTTTCGATAAAACATAATTGTGCCTGTGGCCCTGTAAATTTTATGTAATCATTGCTGCAAACATTAAAGGAAAAGCAAAGCATTCCGAATTTTTTTTATGTTGTATTTGGCAACATTGTATGTAAGTAACAATGCTCCAGAATCTGTAATTGGATTGGGTGCCCAACTTCCACATACTTTTTCAGCGAATTATTTTAATAACCATTGAATGTTCAACCATCAATGTTGATATTCAACGTCGGAGACTGAACGTCACTTTGACATTAAGTTATGAAGATCCTCGATTCGGTATCGGGTAAAAAATATCGACAGTCTCATTATGATCTTTAATTATGACAGTTTGCCATATATGAATGGTTTACTTGATCGCAACTGCGGTCAATGGACTTAAAAAAAACAAGTATTCTTCCCATAAGAGTTCGCCTATATAGAGCGACTGGACTGCTGGTAAAAAGCTTTATGAAACACTAGATGCTTTCTGTAACTTTATCTGTGTATTTATGAAGTCTAAAAAAGGGTTATTTAATTGCTGCGTCTCAAGATAACTTATATAATTAAATTTGACCTGTTATAAATACCTAAGTTTACACCAAAATATATATTAGGTGAAAATACGGTGTAGCTCTGCTGCTCCTTCGTGGTATAAATAGTAATTTTCCTTTGCGAGCCCTAGTGGGGCAGGTCCACCTACAAAATCAAGACTGCCAATCCAGTTATTAATAACAAAACGAGCTTTACGCTGTACGAAAACATCGTAATGAAAACTATAAATAAGTTTGAGACGTAATTCAAGGATAAATGTTGTGGCTGTTGTGGTGTGGAGAAAATGAGAGGCAACCTCTCACATTAGCACCTAAAAATATCTCCTGTGAAACGAGACTCCTGCGCTATTGTAGGAACTTTTAGTTATATATATCCTCACGCCTTCCCTCAAGGGTCCCCGAAGGGGTATGCAGAGATGTATAGGTAGTACACACACACAGAGATTTATTTTAGGTGCCAACGTGACAGATGGCGAGTCCATCGCCGTTACTCAAGCACGACTTTGATTTCTTCTCAGATGTATGCAGGTTTCCTCTCGATATTTTTCTTCACCGTAAAGCTCGTGGTGTGACTAATCACTGTACTTAATTCAGAAAAACTCATTGGTACAGTCAGGATTCGAACTTGCGATCTTTGCGTCGCAAGCAATTACTCGAACCACTCTGCCAACACGGCTCTTTTATTTTACTTCACTTCACTGAACTGCACTGAACTGCAACTGTAACTGAAATAATATAAATCAACCAAAAGTTCATTATTATACTATCTTGACTCACTCGCCCTACCCTGTGAGGCACGGCGTTTATCTTTACATGTATGTAAATAATTATCTAATCATCGCACCATCAAATGCATGGTAATTTTAACAACGATATAAAATACATATTTAATACCGAAAACATAACGTGATAACATGTTCGTAGCAACTTTATAATTAGTATAAAGTTTATTATTGACAACGAAGTAAACTAATTGCATATTTAAACAGGGTGATTATAGTTGGCAACTGTATAGATGGAGCGATAAACCAAAAAGGTTTCGTATCTTAGTATAAAAACATGCCTATGTAAGTTATGTAAGCAAATTGATACCTACTAAGGATATTACGAACAATTATTTGGCAATACAAGTTCTACATCTCTATGTGCATTCTTACAACAGATGATTAGATGCTTCCAATATGGCGTGTCTAGATATTATCGATTCCTTTAAGCTGAACGTTGAGCAAGGCGGGCCAGTGCCAGGACGACCATGTTTGATTGTAGCTATTAGAACAGATGGCTTATTCATTTGTAGAGCACTCGGTCGTTGTGCTCATGTCGTAAACTGGCGATTCGTTCCCGTTCTGGTGTTATTGTAGCGTTTTGTCTATGCTCCGCCATTTTATTAGGCCATTTTGTTGTCCCTGTGACGGCGCTCAGTCGCAGATACATCTTTGTTTATATCATTGTCAAATGTACTCGCCATTACAATTAGTGCAACAGTTATTCGGCGCTTGTTGAATAAACAGTTCGATTGCCAAATACAAAACAAAACACTGGGCGAATCGTGCCTCTCACCAGTCAACTCTTAGATTACAACCTTCATGAAAGTGTTATTGCATTGAATATATAGCCAAACAAATTGTAAGTCTCTTGTCTTGTTCTTTTCTAAGTTATATTCAGATGCCCTCGTCAAGAGATGTAGGTCTCCGGATTTCCCGTTCAGAATTATAGCTCAAAAGCAGGCAAGCCGTATGCTTGTTTGCCATCTTTGTAGAATATAAAAAGGACCAGAGGTCTTAGCTCTACCAATCACATAGAACATTCTATCTGCTTTGGTTTTCAGACATTTGTGCCAACCACGGAGTTCCTTGTGCGCCAACGTGAAGGTTTAGAGATTATTACGCGCTCAATCCATACAATAATTACACGTTATTTCCTACTACTTTCCAAAAGTTAAATTAAGCATGATTCCATCGTGTTACAATACGATGTTGACGTGCTAACACAATAAATTTTGGTAGTCAAACAGCTCAATTAACATTTTCATCGC
This sequence comes from Drepana arcuata, assembly GCA_016069955.1. Lineage (NCBI taxonomy): Eukaryota > Metazoa > Arthropoda > Insecta > Lepidoptera > Drepanidae > Drepana > Drepana arcuata. Next base: position 65,856 of record JACCPG010009446.1, on the reverse strand, counting down.
AGTTGATTGTGGTGATAACAACATGTAAACAGTGTCACACCTTGTCAGCGGTGCGCCGACGCATAGGCAGAGAGAATGGCGCGCTGTTGTATGGGACCAACAACGTTTTCCGACATTAAACACAAAGATTTATTCCGGACAAGCATTCACATAAATGTTAGATTTTTATGTTTCGTACGTCTACACACAAGAATTTTGTAAATGGAAATCTTGGGACAATTCTCACAAATTGATCTAGTTCCAAATTGAGCAGGTGTTTCTTATGGGAACTACACGATATACATGATATTGCATAAATCGATATTTACCCGAAATACAGACAGGACATTAAGGTACTAATATTCGTGTTCATCACACAAATATCTCCAAGCGGAAATCTTTTTAGTTAAGAGTTCTGACCACTGGACCACACGCAGTAAACATCATAACTGTGTCTCGTTATTCCTTCTATAGTCAGTACCTAGTCATGATTATTAAACTCAGTAGTACTAGGTACTTTTTGAGCACGAAAACGTGATTGGCGACAACTTGCATGAACATGTCCTCGACCTATTAGAATTCAATTTTGCTTACGTGAGTGATAAAAATAAATAAAAGCTAACGAAGCTCCATATGATACGAGGCGGGTTGCGAGTTATTGGTCCCCGTGCGCCGGCCGCGGCCGTTCAATTTCTCTAATTAATTAACGATCCTTTAGATAACACACTGACAACCTTATTTGTGGCAAACAAATCTTTCAAACATAAATTTTACAATACACGATCTAAACTTGTGAAGTCTATGCACGTTTACATGCGTCTGTCTGTGAATATACATTTATCTCGCCTTTCTCCGATATTTGCACATATTATATCAAACAGTCACGAAAGAGCCGGCATCGCGTTGATCTAAAGATTGGATATTCCCCAAATTAAATACGCTTATCCACATCTATGACATGTTTATTACGCAATTCGCAATGCATGTATGTACGTACCTACATTATATAAGCGTTTAGAAATGTACGCGATTGAAAATTCACAGGGCTTGTGACGCGAGTGTTCAAGCTCTTGATTTTTGTGAAAATATTTGCCGCAATTTACATAAATCACATAAACAAAAGAAGCAAACTACCTCATTAGTCGGCGCGGTTTTCGCACGCTGTGGAACTGTCCGCTGCTGCCGCTACCATGCTGCACTCGAAACCAATAACGAGTATTTGTCAGGAATTTTCTACATAATTGTTCGGAACTCCCGCGTCACTGATTATTTTATACATTATTCTCTCAGAGGTTAGGTAGGTTAGCACGATTTCTTAAGAGCCACGGAGAGGATCATCATCATGCCGTCTTTTCGTAGTTTATTGGTAGAATAAAGCGAGGTTATTACATACCGATGCAATTATTTTTTGCAGTCACAATTTTTTACCATTTGCACACAGACGCAAGTAAGATGGGGTTGTGAAATATGTCATTTATTATTGTTGACACAATCAATGTGAAAGTAAATCAGGCGAGGGAGTCGGTACAATCAGCCGCTATCAGCCTGTGACATAAGCATTGGTCAATTTGTCGTCTGGGCTCTCATCTTATATCCCCAAGATATATTTTTTGTCATTCCATTTTTCACTTCAAAAAGTTATAAGGTTCTTAGAGAGGTATACTTTTATTGCAGTAATTAAGATATGAACTTATATTAAAGCTTTTAACGTAGGAGACTTTATCCCAATTTCCATTTTTTATTAGAAACAATGTTCATAACTCTTAACTTGATAAGAATTTTTACTAGAAGTGATCATAGTAATCTATTGGTTACTACAATTTATTACACTAAACGTACTTACCCATCTTCGTTATCCATAATTAGTATTATGGAACTCCAATAGGGGTTTCTCTCTTTAAAAAATATATTAATAATACTCGCGATTTACTCATCAAAGCCGCTATACCGAAAGCACTCAAAAAACAATTTTTGTTGAACTCACCATCGGCAGTTGGCACGTTAGCAGCTAAATGTATCTTTGTTGAAAATATAGTGTTGTTACATTTGTGCCTAAAGCTTCGGGACCCTTGTAACACGTCCAAATATACCAAAATATAATCGATTTCTAGATTCTGAAGTTGGATTTTTTTTATTTTTTCAACTCCGTACCTTCACACCTTGTCATAAGGGTCCCGAAAGGGGTAGATAGTGGAGAAATACATCACAATATCTGAGACATATCTAGACACCAACGTGACCGATGTCCAGACTATTGTTATTCTTATAAGGCAGTATTTTCTAAATCCTGCGAAGACTCAGTACCTAGCTCTTAAGTTGTAGACTTAAGATGTATTTAGTAATTGAATTGAAGAAATTAATTGAAAGTAGTTGCTTTAAGATAGTATATATCACCGTATCAACAGTGCTTGGCTAAGTAAGCAGCACTAATGAGCTATCCAGTAATGAGAGTCTTTTCATAAAAGTTAATAATGAAATGATAGCACATAGACAGATATCACAAAGAATATTTTACATTCAAAGAGGTCTCTCGTCCAGGAGGTGAGTGACGGTCACTGGGTCCATTCTCACTGTCACATACATGTCACCGCCGAATCCACCAAGCACCGATCCAGCGAATCAGAATGCAAAGGATGAAATTATCGGCAGTACCGCTTATAAATCTGGCACACGCTTACCATATTATCACGATTTATTTTATGACCCTGGGAACGGGTGAATTCGGACAAACTTGTATACAGGAGTAACATATCGCCGACCAAACGCTCCAATGATTTCTGAATAGAAATGAGCACCAAACCACCGTCTATTTCACGTGCATATGTAACGGTAGCTGATCGTCTGAGTTGAAATGATTTCACGCGTTAATGAATGTGTTTTCATTAAGACATACTATAGAGCAATTTTTCTACGACTATTTATGTAGTTATCGAAATACGAAGTGATTTCCTTACCGACACGGGGGTGTAATCGTACCACTTTGCACCTGACCCATCCCATGGGTACAGAACCTTTGAATACAAATTTGGCAATTTCTTCAATCATAGTTTACAAAACATTGGTGATACTTCCCTGCCTTATGTACAAACTAATAAAGAATTAGTAATGACTATAACTAAATGATACTGCATACGTTTGAGAAGAAATTCAAAGACGTATGTATAATCGTGCTTGAGTAACGGCGATGGACTCGCCATCTGTCACGTTGGCACCTAAAATATATATCGAAATCAATAAACGATATTTTAGTCCAAATTGTCTAGAATATGCTTTCCCACATATAAATAGCTGCAAAGTTCTGAAACAATCACCGTAGGCACGCTATATGAATATAATCAGACATGAATAATATTCTCAGTGGGTAAGATGTTATTGCTTAAATAGTTGGCGATGTAACGAGCTAATCACATATTCTATAAAGACAGTGACGGTCGCGCAATACAGACGCCGGTTGGTGATTCTCTGAAGTCGTTTGGAAAGCAGGCTGTGATTTGCAAGGTCACGCGTATAACACGGATGTTCCCGATATTGAAATGTACAGACGTTCTTTATTCACCTACATATCAACACATGCAATTTGAAAAGATACAAGCCAAGAAACTATCTCTTTATTAATTTAAGCCTTACCCCCGCCGCGGAAGCTATTGTTTCGTCTGTCCGCAACTCTGTATTCGAATGTTGCCCAATGCGACAGTAGTATGAGAATCAAATACTCATATTGAATACGAAGCAGACGAACGGTACGACACTTGGTATGGTAAATTCCGTATTGCGAATTATTAAATTATTTATGCCACATATCGCGGTGCGCCGACTGCCGATCGCTGAACCACAATATCGGGAATCCCTGTTCACTACTAATGCAATAATTTGGCGTATTTTGCAATCGCGTATTGAATATTGAATAGTTTGTAAATAGTTTATGTTCTGAACGTGGATTTCAGAGTACGTGATCCGGCGCGGCGGCCGGTTGTGAAATTATACGACAGTCAGCAACGTATGTTAACAAGTGGTCGTTTCCAATAAAATTGTATGATCTACTTGAGTTTAGATTTATGACTGATATGTCCTAGATTTGATATATTTATCGTACACGACATAATATCCTACCACAACATCGGTCTCAGGACTTAGACCCAACACCGCGCGCGTGAAACGTAACCTGAATATGTATGCTCAACATTGTTATTCACAATGGTAATATCAATTTATAACTTTATGGCGAAGAATCACGACACTGTGATGGGTTTTACGAATCACGATGTATTTGTATTGATATCATACGTTGCTTGAATAGGGGTAGTGATGGATAAGATCGGAAACGAGGTAATTTTTTAATTTATTATTATTGGTTTTGAATGGCGTAGCAGACCACATGAGTCATAATTTAATAGTATTTCTCTTTCCGCAGAGATAGTTTTTTTTTCAATTTGCTATACTATTGTTAAGGGATTCAAGCTAAGGTTATTTAGGTACCTATATAAAAGTGCATATATTTATTGTAATTACTTGGGTTCACATGGGGCATATATATATGTATATTTTCCATCGTCCGGTGCCCGACCAGATTGTACGGCATAATCTAATATGTCATATTTAAAGCTCAAAGTTGATATTAAGACAAATCACTCGAACCCAAGTAATTCCAAACATTACTAACAATTTTTTGTGTTACCTAAAATCACCTATGTTGAAATCATATGATTAACTGAAGGATTAAGCGTTATGTCCTTAGTATGATAGCGCCGTATCGCGTGTGTACAATCGCAAACGAAATAGAAATGATTTAATTTTGTGTGTGAGTGGCTCGTAGGGAGCAAGTGGAGTATTGTGGTCGCGCGGCCTGGCGCGATCGTTTGTCATCGCCGCCGCATCGCGTGACCTACCTCCCTAGTGTTGACTTAATGGAGTGCTCGTGAACAAATTTAAAACACAGCTTGTTATAAGTTACATGATTTACTGCCGCAGTTTTCCTTGGAGGCACTTTACTTTAAGGAGGGGTAGCAGTTATACAATCTGGGTAACTTTGAACTGATTGTTTCGATATCTTACTATTAAAGAACAGTATACGTAATTCATTTCGTTGAAAAACATATTTTAAAATAAGAAATAAATTAAATGGAACACAATATCACAGGGACTCGCGAACTTAGCCCCGAGGCGCTACCGAAGCTGGGGTCTCGTAATTGAAAAATAAAAGAACGTAATAATAGAATTTACATTACGTGCTTTCCAATGACAAATTTTGCCGTCAGTCTGTTTTTGTCACGAGAGCGACATTGACTTAATATGTACAATTTTGTGCGCGCACCCTCTTTCTCACTCAAAGCACTTATATATTATTTCATTAAATTTATTCATACGTGATAACTAAATTATTCCTCTAATTTGTCTCATTTATTACTGTTACTTTGTAGTATAACATAATAGGAGTTTATGGTAGGCAGGTAGGGTTACCTAAATAAGTACTTTGTATACTAACATAAGGACTATAACTCCAGTTTTCTTAGACTTAAGGGCCCTAGCTTCATCCATAATCATCTGTCTCTTCATGTATACAGGACCTGTGAACGAGTAATAAGTTTGCTGTAGGTATCTATCGTATAAATCTCTTACGTTCTTTAGCAATACTTAAATTAACAAAAACTCATTGGTACAGTCGGGATTCGAACATGTAATCTTTGTGTTGCAGGCAACTCGAACCACTCGGTCACCACTGCTCTTATAGATGACAGAATGGTGATGTAATAATCATTGTTTGCATCCATTTTCAATATTGTTTGTGTAATTCCATACGAAATAAACTATTAAGCACTCAGGTTGTTTAGCATAGCCAAGTTTCCAAACATTTGTATGCAGATATTACGGTACATGTGAATTGTTTCGTGCTCCGGCCAACATTTCCTTATAATAGATCGGGCGAGGCGTGGCGCTAGTTGGCCGTAAAGTGAGATGTAAGTATGCGCGGGCGCCAGGGTCGCACTTGACTCTGCCGCATTGCACTTGCGCTTGGAAATGTACTCGAACGCATTCCGTGGAAAATTCTCTTTATCGAGAATATATATTTATTTATTATTACTTAACTATGAATAAATCTATATAATATATATATATATAAATATAGGATATATAGTATATATCCTCACGCCTTCCCACAAGAGTCCCCGAAGGGGTAAGCAGAGGTGTAAAGGTATAATACGCAGACACCCACATTCCGCCAAAGGTATATTAGGTGCCAACGTGACAGATGGCGAGTCCATCGCCGTTACTCAAGCACGACTATATATACGCTTTTGAATTTCTTCTAAAGACGTATGCAGGTTTTCCTCTCGATGTTTTCCTTCACCGTAAAGCTCGTGGTGTGACTCATCCCTGTACTTAAGTTCAGAAAAACTCATTGGTACAGTCGGGATTCAAACTGGCGATCTTTGTGTCGCAGGCAACTGCTCAAACCACTCGTCCACCACGGCTTGAAATATATGAAAATAAAAAATAGACGAATACCATCTGTTCATCACATGAATATTTGCTTCCTCCGGGAATGAACAAGCGAACTTAAGCTTGCCAATCTGGAAAGAACTAAATAGACGGTCGTCTATATATAAATATTCATGTATAAACATAAATCTGTCTATTGGTAGGTACAGAAATAAGGCTGGCTGCATTAAGTAGAGCCTGGCCACATCTCTTCTTATCATCACGAATCAATCAGGCCTGATCCTCACAGCCTTCTTGGGAATTTATTGTGTCATTCCTTCGGGTATTTGCATATTATCTTAATGATGAAGATCCACCTCCTCCACTTATCGCCATATTCCAATTAATGTTGGAAATATGCATCGGTTCCTCGCGACGCCATGTTTTATAAACCTTTCATAATGTACGCACTTTATCGCAGCGATTAAATCAGCTTTAATGTGTAACAGTTTTGAAGTAGCTATATGTTATAAGTTTCCAGTAATCGCTGAAATATATTAGCGTGAGATACGCTCATGCTTTTAAATATTTAGCTTTAGATAATATTTTATGCAGCTCATCAGAGTGAAGTCGCGATATGGACACGAGGCTATTACGTTCCGTAATTATTATACTTATCCGCCCATTCACGGCCACGACGATTCCTATTGAGGTGGACATTGATATTAAATAATCTTAATGCCAACGTCACATATCTTAAATACATACTTATAGAATTTAGGTAATTCAAGATCTATTCAAATTTCAAGTTTAACTTATAATCTTCTTTTCTTTCCCACGCATAAACTAGTACACATTTAATTTTAAATGAAAAAAATCTGTGTGTATATCAGAGCAGCATTTCATTAAGGGCATTTATCCTGAGCATTGCAAACATTACAATAAAGTATACTTTTATCTGCGAGTGTAAGTATGCAAAATGTCCGTAGAGGCGGCGTGGCGAGGTCCATAATTATTCTGAGCGGCATACGTGTATGCAATGGCGAAAATAATAGGAGGCTCCGTCGAATACCTCGCTGCCGCCACACCTAATTAACCAGGGACGTGACATAGCCGCGTTATAAATTTAAAATCTGTAGCCGCAGCCTCAGACCACAACAGAAACAATAAAGACTGCAAAACAAATATCTCGCACATTGTGCCAATGCGAGGTAAGGTCACATTCTTATTATATTAACCATTTAGATACAAACTAGTCTAGTTCTAGTTCTATACAAACTAGTACTACTTATACATACATGGTTATGCTTATTTCATAGGGATTACATAAAATGCATCGAAGATATAATATAAATGTCATTATATAACTGTAGTAGGGGGCTTAGTGAGAAGAAATTTGGAATACAAAAACGTCTAATAACATAAAGTAGATTTCAATATCCATATTAATGTATCGAGTCTCTCGCGGAGTAGGCATATAGAGTAGAGCTCTCTAGACTTATTGACCTCTTTCTCTTCATCCACATTTAGCCGTATCTTCATATAGCTGGTCGGTTTCCAATTCTCATCTATTGAGTAAGTACTCAGGCGTATTGAAAAATTATAGCATAGAAAATAGTGCACTCTGACTGACATAAAGCTAGATTTTATATGCTAATTACATGTCTAATTATTCGATAGAACTAAACCATTCACTTAGAATTATATAAACGACGTGAATTACATTAGATACCATACTTCCTAGTCCCTTTCCAGTATGACAGGGCATTACATTAAAACGTCGCCTATCGCTCAACTATAAGCGACAGGTCGCGAATGCATTTCGTATGCAATATCAAGTTATTCGCTGCAGGTTTCTGCATGTTTGCTATCTTTTAGAAAGCGGTTTAGCTTAAGCATGTAGGTAGGTAAAATTGTGCTTAAATAAATTAAGGACTGTAAAATCATCGAATTACCTCATCAAAGATTAAAAGTGAGCTAACTTGGTACGCTTTCACGTCTTAGGTCCTTAAGGAATCATCAAGAAATTTGCATACAAGTTGTTACGATATCAGGTAGGTCAGGTAGGATGATATAGATAGAAAATTCATTTCACTTCACATTCATTCACGCCTTTCCACAAGGGTCCCCGAGGGGGTAGGCAGAGGTGTATAGGTAATACCCACACACCCACTTTCCGCAGAGGTATATTAGGTATTCATAAAATAAATCATAAAAAAGCAGGCAAAGACTTGTACTTAATGTTTTTGTAACGAAGTATAGATACATATTTTATATACTATGTATATTTTTTTTAATTTCGAACGAATATTGGTGTAAATATCATAATGATACAAAAATATTAGATAGCAGTGTCACCATAAACAAGCGGTCTGCTTGTGGCAGTTGTATGGCGAGCGTGGTAGCTACTTATCATCGAGTGAAATATATAAATCGACGCGTTATCACCTTCGGCGATCACCGCAGCGGCAGCGGTGGGTGCCAGGCGGCGAAACAAACATCCATTTCCATACAGGAGCTGAGGCGTACTTCAAGCAGCCATCAAACTCGCGACCGACGCTGACAGCTCTGCGCGTCTGATCTATAACTCCTTATTATTATTTGAAAAAGATCTATTGATCCTCGAGGTGTGGAAACCGCGATTCCATCCCACCGAGATCATTTTGTTCGACTGGAGTGACCGCTTTTGAACAAACTTGACGTAACAATAGCGCCCACTGACGGCATTGATTTAAAATCTGTTAACAGGACGGTTCTCTTTTTAACGATTGGTAGTATACAATATCCGTATATGGCTTTTCAGATAATCTACTATTTTTATGAAGCTTAAAAAGTAGTAGCACGTCATAGCTCCTGGCTGCGAAGCTTGGTCGTGGGTTCGATTTTTTTCGGTTTCGGTTCTTGTGAGGGGATTTTGTGTGATGAACACGAATATTTTTATTTTGGTCTTAGATGTCTAAGTAAATATGTAAATATGCAAGTATGTTTATGGATTACTGATTTCCATTATACAATCTTTGATTCAATTAGGACTTGGTTATTTGCGTGCGATTTCCTAAGATTTTGTATGAATTAATCAAATGTTATCGATTATATAATATTCTATTCTACCTAGTATTTTCTATTACATTTTACTTGTAGTTATTCTTTTTAAAACTCTTGTTGGTGTAACTGATGAAGCTCCCTCCAGTTATCTCTGTTTAAAGCCGTGTCCTTGACCTCTTTGTACGTTCTGACGGCTATTTTCGCTTTCCCAAGCTTGGTGGATACTAATAATTATTTAAATTTATAATTTTTATCTTGTAGGAACTATTGACAGCTATTTTAATTTACACAATTAACCTAACCATTTTTGATGTTCTTTGATCTCCCTAAGAAGTATTAATTCTAGAAAGACTAAGTCATAGTGATATCTAGTATCTGTACGTACCTAGAAGTCCATATGTGAATATAATACAAAGAACAAACAATAACGTATTCTGCAAAGGGATCATAATAAGAAGGAAACTGAAATACCCGCTGTAATGAGGTTCAATTCATCGCTCCCCACCCACCTTTATCTCGAGTAATTATCGCAAGGTTTATTGTGAGTTCTCTTATTGATTTCCCGATGAACTTACAGAAAGTTTACAAATATCTACGTTATGTGAATGACTGGCCCAACGTGAAGATGAGTAGCTGAGGACCGATCATAGTTGAAACTGTTAGAAGTGTCATCTGCGAAGAGGCACACTGAGATAAGAGATATTCCATGCCTTGTTAACCTTTATTACTTTTTTTTTTTCGGAGGGCATCGCGCCTTACTGCATTTACTCTACTTTCAGACTTTCTCGGACAATTCTGACATACTCAGGATTGATATTGTTATTGGTTCTGTGGGTTCTTATTCAAAGTCTAGTTGTCTGTGCTATCAAATAAATGGCGTGACTTGACGTTTTTGCGGGTTCATCGATTGAGGCCGAGTGGTTGCTCTCGAACCGAGTGCGGTGCCAATCATCGGTGATAAAGTAATGGTTCTGGTGCAGGAAGCGAATCTCCCCGTCGCCCCCGCCCTTCCCCCCGCCGCTCGCGCATAGGGGCTTTTAATCAACACTTTATTGTTTAATGACCCCTTCGCCAAGTCTAAATTAAAAGGGTGATGGTTCAAACCCTATTGACGAATACGTTATATGTGAGCGGATTGAGACTGAATATTTGATGATAGATAATAGCGACTCGGCGAAATGTGAACTCATTAGAAGACGCGTGCAGCCCTTTAACTCCACAAATATCCATACATGTAAGTCTTCATGTATATACATAGGTATATCTATGTATCATGTAAGAATTTATTGTAAGTCTTTGAATGTAACCATACAATCAAAGAGTTTCAATAAATTCTTACGAATGTATAATTAATTAGTTTTATGTCATTATAATTAGGGTCGGCACTCGTTATTCTTAATTCCAGTTTGCTGCCAGTTATTTCTGTTAGGAATTTATGCAGATTCATCTTAAAAAAGTAAAAAGGCTATATATACCCTACATAGCTGAAGAACTAACATAGCATTTTTTTTCAGTCAGCTCATCGATCTTAAAAGGTATATACATAGGTACATTGAAATAGAACCTACTTACTAGAACATGTATACATGGCAAGCAACATGTAATTAGTAAATATGAGTGGAGATTAACGTAAGCCTAGGCGCGTAGCTACTGGGTAAGCCGGTGGGAGTCACGTTCACCCCACGATGGGTTAAACGCCTTTCACTTTACCAGGAAAACTTTGGAGCTAGTTTTTCGAATATTATTAACAATAAAGCGGATATATTATTCGCATGCTTTATCACTTTAAAATGTTCATTATCATTATTATAAATAGGTATGCAATGAAAATGCCTAAATTTTATCTTTAGGAAGGTATGTACATATATTCATATAGGCCGATAAAACATATGGGAGACCAAATCACAAATCAAGCAAAACTGTGACATAAGAATTAAAGGACTATAAAAATGCTCATGAATAAGTACCTAAACGTAAAAGATTCGTGATCACCTCCAAATGTCTGATATGCAGGGATCGAACCCCCTTCGTTTCTCTTAGCAGGCAGGACCACAGACCACTCGGATATTAGGACGATATACGGAGAAGCATACTGTATGTACTATTTGAAAGGCTTTGGTGGAAAAAATTATGAAACAACTTTTAGCAGGCACCTATTTGCTATCATGATCCGCTATTCCATTAACTTTAAGAAGAACATGCAATGGTGTAATTTTATAACACGCACTTATATCGGTCGCTATGCTTTTGTTATTTCACCAAATTGACATGAAGAATTAAAAAATAAAAGTATCGATTGAAAACAACACTTACTACTATAACACTAATTAGTATGAATGTAAACAAAGCCGCTCCACGGTTTCCGCGCCTGTATTAAAGGCATTTGATCCCTGACTTTTAATGCTTCACCCCCGGCATTAAAATTATGTGTATATTTGTATCACGCTCGCTATTGTAAGGCCTCGTACACTGGCTGCCGCGAAACGGACACCACGCACCAAGGTCTTCCATTCAGCGGCAATACCTAGCGCATGTACCGACAATGGATTATAATCATCCACATAGCGTAATAAAGAGTAAATGTTGCTGGTTTGCAAACGAGTTATCTCCATAACAACGTTTTAAATATTGTTACACACATAGTTACATTTTTTACGGATATAAATAATAATATATCCTCACGCCTACCCACAAGGGTCCCAAAGGGGTAGGCAGAGGTGTATAGGTAGTACACACACCACCCACTTTCCGCCAGAGGTATATTAGGTGCCAACGTGACAGATGGCGAGTCCATCGCCGTTACTCCAGCACGACTATACATATAATAAGTATTTATCACCATCATAGTCTCCGACGAGCGATAAGAGGCTGTTGCTACAGGGGGGGATGCCTACCGTACCTAGACCTTGGTTCTGTCCAACCGTCAGCATACCATTTCAAAGATCTCATTGTCCTAAAAAGCTAATCTGGCTATTTCGTACAATCAAATGAGAAAAATAGTGAGCAAACCAGTATAAATTTCTTACCTTTATGTCAATTAACGATTCCCTAAAATCCCTTAAGTAGTTGAAGGCGAAGGGTTATTTACACTGCCACAGATAAACATTTATATTTGATAACAAAAATAGCAATTTGCCTTCGGCATTAATTACTTGGAACCTGATATCATTCATTAGGAAAGCCCAAAATTATTGCGCTCTGCAATTTCTTAATTATATCTCTTAAATTTCTAAGTAAAATTTTGCCTGGAGCGCTGGCGGGGCAGCAAAATGATATGTTTGTAAACAACGAAAATTCTACCGTTAAGCGCTAATTATACTTTTTGATAATAATCCGCCGGATTGTGACAAAGGCTTGACTGGTTGATTAGCTTCAAATTACCCTGCGCAGGTAGTATGTCTATAATAATAAAATATGCCCATCTTGGTCATACAGTCATAGGTTCCTGACCATTCACATGCATTCGACAATTATTTCGATCGTACAGTGGTCGAAAATTCAAGCTACTAAGGCTGTCGTAGGTTCGATTCCCACTGAGGATGATATAATATATTCTTTGTATCTATGAATGTCTATTAGTCATGAATGTTCTGTCTATTTATATTTTTTTTTTTGATACATTAATATATACTCTATCAAGCTAGACCATTAGGGAGTCCCTAATGGTCTAGCTTGATAAAATATAAATTATGTCACTCACATATCATCACGCTGAGTCTCAGCGTGATGATATGTGAGTGACGTATGTATATCGCTTTATGTTGTTCGTACAGTACAAAGTTTGTATAGTTCCACTGAGTCAAATTACGTAAAATGATCCTAAGTTATAGGTAACTATTTATTTTTCCATAATAAGTAAGTCATTGTATCACATCACGATGAAATGAGCAAGTCGTTAATCTGACCATTTACATCACGCCTACCCGTAACAGTGTTGATAAACTACAAGCATAATATCTTGAACACGGTGGCACACGAGCGTAGAAAATATTAATTACACAGTTCATAAAACACGCGTTAAACGCTTAGGTAATGCGTTAAAAGAGGAGCTCATCGCCCCTCCAATTAGACGGATAATGACGGTGCTCAAAGTTATTAATTTAATAAGTGGGGGAGGTCGGGTGGATAGGTGTCAGGTGACGCACTCGACTCTGTAAGGTGACGGCGCGAGTCATATCACTACAAAGGAACTCAACAACAGTAGAAAAAATATTGTTTACTAAAAATATGAACTATACCTTCATATATTTATACCTACGTAGGTGAATCTAAAGTATTTTTAATTTGTACATATTGAGTAGTGTAAGGAGTGCTTTTTAAACCATTAAATTGGCAAACAAAAATGTGTTTCTTCCGATTGTAAGCGGTTACAGTTGCCTATGGTTACGTACAACACCAGGGGTATCATTCGCACGTAGACGACCATACAGGATACTCAAAGTAATTGAAGTTATAGAGCCTACTATTAGTGTTATTCAAGTATAACTTTGAGCCTTAACTTAAAATATTTTGTAAACTGTAAAGGTATACTTGCAAAGAAGTATGAAATATTTGTTACTTTACAATTTGGATGTACATATAGTGCAAATTGTAACGGCGATGGACTCGCCTTCTGTCACGTCACGTTGGCTGACACCTAAAATAAGTCTCTAGCGGAAAGTGGGTGTGTGGGTGTTACCTATATACCTCTGCCTACCCCTGCGAGGACCGTTGTGGACCTATTAAATATGGAAACAGCTAGAAGCCTATATAAGTTAATAGGTATAAGTAGATACGTATCTATACTCATTAATGTCTTATATCTACTCATAAGACATTTATGACTAACTTTTCATCACGTGATTTTATTCAGCTGTAAGTTTGAATATACTGAAAAGCCTGATCTCAATGCAAGCGACCTAAATCATATGAACGTAAGAATAAGCACGACTTCTTTCATAACATTTTAATTACCTAATTCACCCCACGCAGACGCTCACGAAGCGAGTAATTACAGTAAAAGGTCTTAAGCATGAATGTTATGACGGTGTTTATGAAAAGTATTTCAATTCAACTTGCCGAATTTTCTTTTTCTATGTCTGAATGCTTTACCGCACAATAAAGGCCAAAATCCTCAAATCCTTACGAATTTCGTAAATTTTACGACGGACGAATTTAATACAAATTTAGGTGTGTACATTTTCTTGTAAAACCTTTTGACATGATAGTAATTGAAAAGGAAGAAGTCGAATTTAATAGCAAGTTAAATGATACGTGTCCTGATTGGAAAATATATGCTTATTCAGGTCGAGCGAGGCCCGCTCCCTCCCGCACGGCTGATTTGAAATGAATGGTAATAATGGCCGGGCATCCCGCTCGCATCGTTTTGTATGATTATTCCAGATTAATTATTTGTTGGAATTTTGTTGGCTAATTTTTCGGAACGAGATTTTTCCGCTTTGACTGACGTTTTAATTCTAACTGCTGGGGTGAGCTTCAGCTTTTAAATGTCATGACGAATGAAATGCTATGTAGGGTGATGTACCGATATCCTACACCTAAATGCCCGTACACATAAATGCAGGAATAGGTCTTAAGTGGTGTCCTCACCCGTAAAAATTAATATCACGAAACATATCAATATAATGATAAAATAATGTAAATAAAAATATTTTGTAGGTATATCAATCTTTCGTTATTCCGGTATATTCCAACAGGCTTCCCAAATCTGTGTATAAAACTTCTATCACGGACATTGCTATTGAATCACGTCACAGTAGTCCCAAGGGCCGGCGGCTGTTACGAATATCAAATGGCTGTCACCCCTTGATTCCATAACTGCGATCCATTAGACGACAGGGGACGCGACACCTATGTCCATCACGTGTCACTCACAAGGGCCAACAAAATATGATAATAGAATGTATTAAACACAAACTGACCCATCAATAAATTATAGCAAAGAACTAGAAATACTTCGTTCACTAAGCTATTTTCTTCATTTGCTAACGAATTTGCTTTGTGTATGCTATACAAGAGATTTTCTGTTTTAACAAAACTTACAAGGTGCTATTTTTGTTTGGCATGTGAGTGGTGTTTGTACTCCCGACTGGACTCTCCCAAGGGACCTGAGCTGGCACATTCTGACGACTGAACTAAGTAGAAAGATAGAACAGAATTAAGCCGGCCAATTATCCCGTATTGGATTTATTGGTAATCTCTGCACGAATGGGCGCGAGGGTGCGAAGCGAACCAACTTTTGATGATGCCTCCATCGGCATTATGAACAAAGTTGTTGCAATTTTTATGTAGGAGGATTTATTGTTTGCCTTCTCTCATTTCGCCCTCAATTGTGTGAAGAAAGATAAAAGAGAGCTCAGAAACGTTTTATTACAAATAAATCAATCTTTAATCTAAGTATGTTTTTCGGATAATTCGGCTCATTCTCAGGAAAATATCCTTTGTTTCGAAACGAAATTGATTCCTTTATATCCAGTTAATCATAGTCTTTTGTTCCCTTACAAGTACGAGTAATGTATATTGGGCAGTGAGCATCTACTGTATCCTTGAATTATTTTCAGAGATGATGAACAGATAAATCAATATGTATGTATATCCTCACACGTTCCCACAAGGGTCTCTGAAGGGGTAAGCAGAGGTGTGTAGGTAGTACCCACACACCCACTTTCCGCCAGAGGTATATATTAGGTAATACATTATAAGTAGCACCAAGAACACTAGATTTACACACAATTAGCTAAAACATTATTTCACATAGTTCTATAGGATAATGCAACGGACCGCCACATGCACTCCCTAGTTATGGCGATCAATATTTCACAAATATTGTCCATGGAAGTTTTATTGTGTCCATCCCCAGCTGACCGGTATCAGTTGAATCTCGCATAAAGGAGGGTCATCGAGATTTATAACTTCAACCCCTAGTGACAAACTGGTAGAGCTATCAAAGTCGACATTTCGCTCTATCGCAAATATTGGTTGAAATCGTTTACTAATATCTCTCATTCGTCATCCCAGTGATATACAGGTTGATTTAGAAAATATAACTTTTGACTTCTGGAAATTGTATGATGTGGTCAACATATCATCATGATGATGCAATAAAACAAATAGCTCCAAAGATATATTTTATGGTTTTTATTCTGATAAAAAAAATACGTTACAGCTGATTTTTATGCGAAAATAAGGTAAAAATTGTATCGACGTAGAATGTTATATTTTTTTAATGTTTTTATCCTTTTCCTTTCATTGTGCCCTATCACACAATTAAGCAACTTTGCTACTTTCAGAGGCGCTCTGTATTTTTGAGGTTCTCTGATATGAATTTATATGAGATATTTTCAGTTGTACTTTACCTGGAAATGTTCCACATTCACCCCTTAAGGATGAACAATTACACTAACGAAAAATAGCTAACAATACGCCTGACTTTTCATATTCAATATTTCTGATTATATTTGTTATTCGGTCGTTCGATACAGTTGGCTACATGGCAAAGTATAAATTGGGCCAGGGTTTTATCTCCGAAAGTAACAAGTATTTGCCTTAGGTACATATGTGTTTGTTTGATATTGTTATATTAATAGGAGCATATGTTCACGTCTTTATAAGTATAATTATTACTCCTACTTAATATGGACTCTACCTAGGTATCTCTGGTTACGTAGATAAGGTGTGATGAATACATAATATTTAAAAAAACTCATTTTAGTTCGAACCTGTAATCCGTATTTCGCGGCTACTTAAACCAATAGGCTGCCACAGCTTGTGTTAAAAAATAAAACCATGAATGTAGACGTTAGAAGAAAACCCCTAAGGCACACCTGATAATCACAAAGATAATCTTGTAATTGTAAATCACATGCTAACTGCTATATGCTATTTTGTGAGATAGAATGAATTAGTAAGAAAATCAGTAATGATTTTATATTTTATTTCTAAAGAAAATAAAGGGTCTATGCCGAACTATCTATATATCAAATGACAATTTGGTAATATTTAACAAAACTCGCACCTCTATATTGCATAAACCTTATCGCGAAAATGTTTATAGTAAAATTGTTTGCGGCAAAACGTCAAAGTGGATAAAAGAAATTGATATATTGATATAAAAGCAAAAATATGTTCAGTGTGTGTTCGTAAAAAAATCTAAGCGATACGTCATAGGCGTCACGTCAAGTAGTTACCGTCTCTAGGGTATTGCATAAAAAGTTTTGTAATCGTACACACTACTGCACTTCTTATTCTCAAATAAGATTTTTTATTACGATATCAACAGAAATAATTGTTAGTTTATGGTAAATGCATACGTAGCCTATAAATAAAGTCGAGGTGGCTGAATTGGCAGGTTCAAAACCTATGTGTCTGTTTTTTGTCAACTTCCTTAAGTCGTCATATGTCGACCCTTGAGGTGAAGTATCATTGGGAAACCTCAATACGTCATACCTGAGAGAATGTGTCATACTTGTCATCTGTGACGTTGATATCTAAATAAATAAGTGAACTGTGGTTAGATATATATCAATAGCAGTTCTTCCCTCTTGAATTTTAAGAAATATTATTAAGAAACCTTTTACCAAGATTCCACACAAATTAACTAGTCCCAAACTAAGCAAATGATATACTATGGAAACTATAAAAGGTACAGATATTCTCGCTCACCATACAAATATCTGCCCTCAAATATTCAAGTTGTTAAAACCGAAATAGTATGTTAACATGATTAATTTTAATGAATCATTGAATGATGATGAAAACATTTTGTCTAAAGTAGTTCGTTAGTTTGATTGAGACACGAGTTGAAAATGTGTACTAAATATCTACCTAACAGTCTAATAAGGCTTTAAGAACCTCCCAAGTCTTGTCTAAAACATCCATATTACTTTGAATATTTTCCAAAGAAGAACAATCACATTTAAACGTATGGGCAAATCTCTCTCTGTATGCACGACCACGAAGTGCTCGATTACGTGACGTCACGGCAAATATGAATATCGACAGTCGGCCCCAAAGCGTCTCGTTTCTTGTTCCTTAGGGACTTCAGTACCGGACAACAGTTTTCTTTCCTACCCTCTATTTCATCGCCTTCTAAGTGAATATTAATAAGCTTGATATCAGATAATTTTGCTTTTGCTTTTCTTAGCTATTTCATAAAAACAGAGATATAGATATATCTATGATGATCAAATAAAGTATTTTTTTAAATCATATAGGTGGTAAACTAGCATTCGGTCCGCCTGATGGTAAACGGTTACCGCTGCCTATGGACGCTTGCAATACCTGGGGGGCGTTATATTACTCGGGCGTTGGCGATCCTAGACGAATCTTTTCACACTCTTGAAAAAGACCATGGTGTACTCTTCAGACCTGGCCTAAACGTGGAGATCATTCCTCAACCTGGGCGTACGCGGAATAAAACTCCCTTGAAACCCTGCAATATTTGTACCTTTTTGGTCCGAAGTATGGCGTTTATTTCCCCAAAGGAGATCTATTTCTATTGCCATAGACGGGGAAATAAGCTTTGTGTGACAAAAATCGTGATGAAGTTCAGCTATTACCTAGTTTAGTTAGAACTCCTAATTTAATAGACAGTCGACTCTACGCCATCGAGATTAATATTTGATAAGGAGCTGGCAGATATTTCCCTAATGTGGCCGTTAGCGAAATATATTGATATAATTATATCAGTTAGGCTCCATAAATATTCTACTCGCAACACGGTTACTGATTTACCGGTACTGTGAACTCGATACAAGAACATACAGATTTTGTTTTCAATGTATTATATAAGTAGTTGTGACATTTATATGTGCGACTCTTTATTCAACTAAGACCCTCTATCTTAGTTGAATAAAGGGTCATAACTATCACTCACATTATAAAAAAAAAACGTAGTTGTCGTCGTATTTTATTACCCTATCAAATGGAATAGTATGTACATACCTAACTAAAACTATACATGTTTTCACCTATATTTTATTTTTGACTTTGTAACCGGGAATAAACCTTAACTCAGAATTAAAAGGTAACATCAATCGAAATCTTATATTTTTATCGAAAAGTAATTTCGAATAATTATTACAAAAGGACTTCGTAAAATCTAATGACCAGAGTCGACTTTTAAAAATGACCGCTTACTTCAGATAAACCTTTAAGCCGTACAGCATTTTATATTTTTTTTATAACTTTAAGCTTTAGGTTAGGAAAAAAGGCATGGGGGCCGAGTGGTTCAAGTAGTTGCCTGCAACACAAAATGTGATTAAGCACACCACGAGCTTGCAAACTTGTAGACTTTTGACAAGAAATTCAAAGACGAATGTACAGTTGTGCTTGAGTAACGTTGATGAACTTTCCATTTGTCCCGCTGACACCTAAAATATATCTCTATCTAAATGTGGAAGTTTGTGAATTAACTACTAACTAAATATTGTTGCTATCAATAAATTATGTGAGAGCTTTAAACTAGACAATTTTATTTTGTTGGTACCTGTGTCATACTCCAACAGCAGCATTTTCGTAATAATCGGAATGTTCACTTTCCGGCTTTACGTGATTTTCATTGGCATGTTCACCTTCGACATCTTCGCCTTTAGGATTATCGTGCTTACCATCAGCATGCTCATCTTTAGAATAATCATTCTTACCACCGCCATGTTGATCTTCGGCATGTTCACCGTCAGGATTATCGTGATTACCATTGGCATGTTCATCTTCGGCATGTTCACCTTTAGGATTATTGTGATTATCATCGGAATGTTCACCTTCGACATCTTCGCCTTTAGGATTATCGTGCTTACCATCAGCATGCTCATCTTTAGGATAATCATCCTTACCACCGGCATGTTGATCTTCGGCATGTTCACCGTTAGGATTATCGTGATTACCATTGGCATGTTCATCTTCGGCATGTTCACCTTTAGGATTATTGTGATTATCATCGGAATGTTCACCTTCGACTTGTTCACCTATAGGATTATCTTCATTGTCTTTACCATGTTCACCTTCGACATGTTCACCTTCAGGTTTATCGTGGCTATCATCATCGTGTTCTCCTTTACTAGCGTGTTCTCCTTTAGGATCATCATCGATGTCTTTGGTTATTTTAATACTTGGGTCAGTAGTACTAGAATCTGTGTTGTTATCCATTCCAGTAACAGTGTCAGTTTTATTATCCCCATAGTTGCTTTCTATCGTGGTTGTAGAAGTACTGTCATGTTGTGTCTTGTTTAGTTCTGCATTTTGTACCGCCTGACCATCAGGATTTATGTGCAAAATCGTTTGATTGCTCTCGACGGGCATATTTTGTGCCCAATGTGGTTTGCTAGTTGTTGGAGCTCCTAATCTCCACTTTGTAGGTCTGTTGGGCTCCGTAGATTTATACTTTTCTTTACCTTTTTTCTGAAAGCATCTGCAATTACATTGCTTGTCAGCCACTGCCACGTCGTAGCCGAAGTCCATGCACTTTCTTACACACGTGAACGCCTTCTCAAAATTTTGACACTCTTGAGTTCTTTGAAAGCCGTAACGTGCTATTAGTTTTTCTTTTTCAGTCCCTGATAATTATAATACATCATATAATACATGAATAGCGCATTCATGACCTTTGGCTGAGCAGTCCAATATATTCTAATATAAATAGCAGTATAGTATCTAATTTGTAACATAATTTTGATAACATTGAACCAATGTAGTGGAGTATATTGAAATATATTTCTGTCAGATTAGGGCCTAAAATATATCTCTGGCGGAAAGTGGTTGTGTTTGTACTACCTATATACGTCTGCCTACCCCTTTGGGACCAATGTGGAAGGCGTGAGGTTATATATTTTGATGTATACTGCTTCTAAAACCTACATTTACTGTAAAAGCGGCAAGCAGTGCACGAACTACAGCCAGCCCCGATATAAGAGTAAACGATTATCGTAGTCTATGGGCACTTGCAATACCTGGGGCTGCCACTCTGGTGTTTCTCTTCCTTATGTTGAATACCACGTTTGCACTCATCTTGGAAACTATAGACGCAATCTGAGAACGAGTACCTGTAATCCAAGCCATAAACATTTCGCACGGGGATCGAACCCGTGATCTTGAGCGAGTCAGGCTAATCGCTTGACCTATTCACAAGCACATCAAAACTAATATGAAAAAATAGCGCCTTTTAGTAGTGTAATGTCTTGTTCGTTTTGTGTGTGATCTCTACTTCATGTCTCTTACCACTTAGACTTTGATTCGCTTGTAGAGTTTCCGAATCATTAGATAAATCGCCTGAAATTATAAAACAATATGATAGTGATCTGGAATATACTTCTTATTGAAAAAGTACAAATATTATGTTATATAAATATAATTAATGCAATATAATATATTATGACGGTGAAGGAAAACATCGAGAGGAAACCTGCATACGTCTGAGAAGAAATTCAAAGGCGTATGTATAGTCGTGCTTGAGTAACGGCGATGGACTCGCCATCTGTTACGTTGGCACCTAATATACCTCTGGCGGAAAATGACTGTGTAGGTATTACCTATACACCTCTGCCTACCCCTTCGGGGACCCCTATTGGAAGGCGTGAGGATATATATAATATATTATTATAATGTTTTATTTTACGACAACGGCGCTCTGGGGACCCTAGGCAGAAATGTAATGATTCCCGCTGGTCACCGAAAATATAGCAGTGAAGTGAAGGTAAGTAAGGTGAAGTATAGCAAATCACCGCCATCGTGCTGTACTGCTCGTGTATTGAAATTTCCTCATGATGTTTTACTTTACCATGAAGCTCATTGAGTAGGAGACTGCCTTGCCGGCTTTGCAGCGGCTTCGTATTGTCAATAGTTGCCTTTCTATTTATCTAACAGTCTTAGCAATACGATCGAAAACCTTTCTACCTTACCCAATGTTGTAATATCTCCAAACACAGAACATATGTTTATTATAGCAGAGAGTAAAACACATCGATCTACCATTGTGAATCTATTGAATTGCTACTAATCGCTCATTCTAGGTGTACCTTTAATTAGTATTTGGTTTATACGTCCGTTAAATAAGGTATATTTAATTATGCAATAATTTTTAAGTGCCTACGTAATTAAATTCTATTAATTAATATAACAACCTTTCGTGGCTGGCAATTCAGTCCCATCTCAAAATTTACTGTATTATAAGGACGTTTGTAATATGAGAGGTTTCATTTGCCGAAACACTGTATTAATAGGATTTCCAAATAGCTTGAAGTAGTGTCATTTTGTTCAAATCTTTTGCAAAGATATTGCACCAGTCGCCAATAACTCTACCTAACAAATGACTGCAGCTAATTTGGTTGAGATAATTACAAGCGGGTACTGATATAATATTGTACGCCTACGGTATTAAAGGTTGCCAGAACTTTATGTATGCAGCTAGCAACCTTCATAATTTTCTAAGGTATATTAACTGTAGTAACGTAAAATGAAGCTAGGATTACTTTGACTAATTGAATACTAATCTATTTTATAATTCCACAGTTATGTATATTTTTAAAGAGATAATAAAGATATATAGACAACAAGCTAATTTTATCAATATTTATATAGTTTTTTACATATCTTACTTTTTATTTAACCGATAAACTGTGCCATTATGTGCTGTTATATAACTATAGGCATTCTGATTTGATGCTTAAAGTAGATACATTTATTTTTATTTTATTTACGGTTATCTGTGATTTTTTTAATCACATGTGAGGAAATATAGTTTCCTATATACTATATACTAGTTAGTTATTTTCTTGTTAGGTTAACAATTAATGCTTTTTAGGTATTAGGAATATCTAAAAACCTACAGAAAAGTAACATTGAAGGTACGTCTTGTCTCGCTTTTCTACACAATACAATTTAATAAAATCAAAATGAAACCAAATGAACCTAGTGATATTCCAGTGGATATAAGTAGTGCCATCCACGAAGACGCGCCCCACCAATTTCTAGGCGAGCGAGAGGGTCGCGGGATGCGTGGAGTATAACCCGAATATATTAATTGTATTGTGCGTGTGCACTTCTACATATAGGTAATCAGTGTGTACCGATAATACTCAAATATTAGTGGAAGGTTGCACACTTACATTATAAACTATAGGGAAGAATAGTGGGGCGCGTCTTCCAAAAAAATCGTTACATAATATCTTATAGATAGTGCCATCCAGCACTATCTATAAGATATTATGTAACGACTTTTTCATTTTAAAACCAACCTCCACCTGCTCAAACATCCATTTCCAAACCTTTTCCATAGATTCTATGGAAATCGTACTCATTATTGAAACAACCAATTTTAATTTACCAATGAAGTATAATATGTATTTCCATTCCCCACAAAGTTAATATTAAATCCTTACCTAAAAAAGTTACCTCATTTGACGTTTTCTTGTTAGAATTTTGCTATTACCGTATTTAATTATTTTACGATGTATCATCAGCAGACGGAGTCGTATCGGCAAGAGTTGTATCGATATTAGGGGCATAATCAGTCGTTGTATCAGTAGAGTTTGCCACTGTAGCATTGACATCTGCATTTAAATCTGTGGCTGTTTCTGTACCAGCGTTTGTATTTAAGTCTGTAGTATCTATCTCTGTCGTATTTACTACTTCTTCTGTAGGTGGTGAGAACGAACCAGCTACCTCATAAAGCGCCGGACTTTTGGTTTTGGGTACAGCTCCTGTAGTACCGTTAGTTCTCCATTTGAAGAACGGCAGAATAGTAGTAGTTTTCATCTCATGACACGTACATTTACAATCTGCAGTTAACCTAAATACTTGAAAGCCGATGCTTTTGCAAGCAGTCATGCATTTGAATGTCTTGAGGTATTGAGGGCATACATTATAACTTAAGCCGTAATGCCTCCTGAGGTCTTGTTCGTCAAACGGTCGACTGCTAAGGTTTAGGTTTTCTTCGTCATGTTCATCTGTCAACAAAAAATATAATAGGTTACTCATGAATAATCATTTAAAAATATTTAGGATACAACTAAATAACCTTTTAGTGAATGAATCGCTTGAATAAAAATTAATGAAATAAAAAAAAACATATTTGTCTGCAACTAGCAAGCTTAATCATCTAGTAAATTTACGTGTTGAGAACAATTATAAGAACATAATATCGTTATTAAACATTTATTGGTTTTTAACACTTTATGATTATTGCCAATTTGCTTTGACCAATAGGTACATTAATTTCTATGAGCATACAAACATGTATGCAACAGTTTATGACGACTGCACACACGTTGTTATAAAGAATAAAACAGGTAATTTATATACCTATTACTTAATTATTACTTATATGATAATAATCTGACGGGGAATTCATCCCCATACCATGGAACCATAAAAGGGCGCAGTATGACTGCGCACTTCCAAAGGAGATTCCTTCCGCGAACGCTCAAGCTCTGAAATGAGCTCCCCGTTTTCCCTGGAAAGTACAGCTTCTGTAAAAAGATTCCTGCCCAATCGGCAGCGCACGAGCGGGGTAACCGCTTACCATCAGGTGGACCACATGCTTGTTTGCCACCCGCGTGGTATATAAATCACTTATTCGTTTACATCACTTTTTAATATGATCTAATTTATTTTATATAAGGCCGATATTTATATGGTCAATACAATTGTTATTTATATAAAAAAAAATATTTCTCTTTATAGCAACTTTTTTAAGCAGTCTATCAAAATAACGCTCCTCACCTTGAAGCCGAGTATAAATAAAAAAAAGGTGAGTGATACCGTGGGGTACAACAAACCCGCAAACATTATGATAATAAGTATAATGTGATATCATGTCCAAAATAAAAGATGGAGCATAGCTAGCGTGTTTATATACGAGTATCATGGGTTTAGATATTCGGCGACTTCTAACATCTAATTAATAAATCAGGAATGTGTTAATGATGTCGGTGCACTTGGAAGAGGGACTGAGACAAAATTCTCAGAACCAACTTCTCTATGGCCACCCAAATGATGATTTCATTATCAGTATGATTTTGATTGATGCAGCTAAAGAAATTGACCGCGAGAATTCTTTTCATAAGTGACGTATTTGCTTTGTTTATTACTTGGAACCAATTGAATCGCGGCGCCATTGTTTTTGTAGAATTCAATTTAGTAACATTAGACGGTGACATGCTTATTTCGTAGCTCCGTGGCTAGAATTACGTATATTTACGGAAATTGAGTCACTCTTGTCACTTGTAACGTAATAGCTAACAAACTATGTCGGGCTTGGATATAAATTTATTCATCGAAAACCTATTGATATTTCAATAAATATGTTCAAATATAACTTTAAATTATTTTAATTATCTACGCATGCAATACTTTTAAAATCTTCTAAAATTGTCCACTCAGTCGACTCCTGTGCAGATACGTAAATTTCCTCAGGTTCGATTACAAGATAAGACCTTTAACAAAATGATGACTATTTTATAGTTAAAGTCGTAGAACGGTTAATTGACAGCGGTAACTAATTGCCTCAAGTTAAGATCTGTTTTTTTTACATTATAGCTTATAAACTTTATTTCAAGTAAGTATCTTCGTTTGTGCCTGATGCAGAAATCTGTACTCCCCGTACACATGCGTTACACTTGGGTCTCTGGGACCGCCGGTACCTTGGACCCTAATCCCGGATACCGGTGGGCCCCTTTAGTGAGCAAATATTTTTAAATACAATGTTTATATATATAAAAATAAAATATAAATATATATATAATATATATAAACATTGTATTTATACTTTTATATTACATATTAAAATCATATTTTATAGTAGTTCGATTAAATAAAGGAACTTTTCAAATAAAAAATAAAATAAAAGGCGCTATTCAGACTTGTACGAAGTTGAGTAATAAATTTACTTGTTAGGGTTTATCAAGTGCCGATAAATTACACGTTATTATATATATTAGAATTAAAGAGAAAAAGCGACAGAGACCGAAGAGAGAAGTAGACCAAAACTAACATACCTAGATGATACAGATTAGAGAAAAGCTTTTACGGCGTATCATCCCTATGCGCTAACCAGCTTGTATTGGATTGAGGCAAATCTGGAATTGAATTAGAGACTCCGACAAGAGCCCAGTTATAAAATATATGAATGAATAATATTGTCCACTGCCATCACCTAGTTCAACGCTAAATTTAGATTCACCGCAGCTAATATGCAATAATGCGAATTAAAACAGCAATAACCATAATGAACGTTTTCGTCTACTCTGTACCGCAACCGCAGACGGCGCTGGCGACGTCGTCGAGAAAAAACAGTCCATTATGGATGGCATCCAATACGAGGAACATTTATGACAGAGGCATAATTTTGTCATCGAACGTCACCAAACCAATAAATCAGAGCCAACTGCCGCCGATCTATAATCAGTCTTATTTACGGGTACGGTAGGTTTTTAATCTTCATTTAATAATTAGTTTATTGCTCATCCCCGATTTGTGAATGTAAAAAACGATCGTAAACTTTAGTTGTTTATGTGTAAGGGAGCAATAAAATAGGCATTCAAGAGAAGACAGGCCGTCCGAGAGTAAAGGTGACAGGGCCCCTCGGCTTACGCCAACTACGGTACAAATTGCGATATTAAGCACAGGGCGTGATGAAAAAACACTAGCTGAATATAAATTAGGCCGGAGGAGCGCCATAATCAATATAAACGATGCTAAAGAAGATTAGAAAATCCAGTAAGAAAACAAATTTCACAAGATCGAAAGGACCTGTGGAAGTGTGACACCGGGTTTGTTGTTTCGGTTACTCAGTAACTAAGTACGAAGTACCGCTGTTATTTGTACCGATAAAGGAAGTAATGTTCGGAAAATATTTTAATTGAATTACTCATGCATCTATTAACGCAAAAATATACACATTTAAAATTTTCGAGATCTTATCATCAATTTTATTTATATCTGACTCTTGAGCACATACTTAAAGTAAAATGCACGGATATATATGAAGCGAATGGTTTATGAGCATATGTGCTATTTATAATTCTTATGCTTCTAAATAAGATCTAGCATCTCCAAATTGTGTTACGAATAAAAATTAAAAATACCTACGTAACACTATAAATTATATCTACTTCCAAGGTGGCAACCAAGTATAAATATACGTCATTTTCAATAATATATTACGGATAAAAGCTATTAATACCCGTATGCCATTTAAATAAATAAAAAAAACATTTTAATATCTTTTGTCTATATTGAAAATGTTAATGCTAAATTTTGTTTATATATTAGTTAATTAAATACGTGTATATAATTAAAGTTATTTATGTTAGGTTTGTATTAAAATGGTATAGCATTGACACTATAATTTTAGTCTGAGTATTTGTATCATATTTTCATTTTATAACATAAACTAAAATATTTTTTTTGGAATATCCTCTTTATCCTTTTACTCGGCGAATAAAATAAAACGACGGTAAAAAATCGTGTAAAAAATGCAAAGACGAAATTGAATTTGACTCCGATACATAAATTTTACTTAGACTATTTGTCTCGCTCGGATCAAGCGAGGAAATAAGCCAATGTTAATTAAATTTGTTTGTCCAAAACAAAATCACCAACTGCTGTTTAATTGTTTCTTTTCTCATTTCTACTATATTTTGGAATGTTTTTAAAGTGTATATACCTACTCTTGTAGGGTACCTGTACTTCAAACGCAATGCAGCGTTCTACTTTCAAAATAGATCGTGGCTCAATAAAATAAATTAAATAAAGAGCCGTAGTGGCCAAAGGGTTCCTGTAGACGCCTGCTACGCAAAGATTGCAAGTTCGAATCCCGACCATACTAATGAGATTTTTCCAAACTTAGTTACAATGATTTGTCACACCTCGAGATTTTCAGCGAAGGAAAGAGAAAACCTGAAAACAAACATGTATAGTACTGCTGTAAAAATGGCGATGGTCTGCCACGTTGGCACACATATCTCTTGCGAAAAGATGGTGTATTACCTCACACATATGCCTACCCCTTTTGGGGATTCTTGTGAGGAGGCGTAAAGATATATAGTATAATGTAGGTCTTGGATTGTGAATGACGTGTATTTTGTGCTAGCTAAGAACTAGCGTAACATAATAAAAATCATTGAATAGTAACAATGCAAGCAAAGCAATACACAATACACCGTTATTAATGACTTTCGAAATGAGTTAAAACAACAGATATAACTTTTTTTAATGTTTGTTTTGTTTACATAAAGATTCTTTGTGTGGGGTGTTTTACGGTTTTCTGTTCAACCGATTTGTATACGAATGAAAATAGATTATAGCCAGTTTTTCCCGTTATTAGTAGCTATAAATCATGATGCATCCGTAGCGACTGATCCTCAAAATTAGATCTGAGGTGAAGTAAACCAATAATCTTCATTGTCTTCCAAACGAACCTGTACAATGCCATGTACTAACAAATAAACGTATGAGCTTCCAACCATTTTGTTTACATACTTGTTAGTT
This sequence comes from Drepana arcuata, assembly GCA_016069955.1. Lineage (NCBI taxonomy): Eukaryota > Metazoa > Arthropoda > Insecta > Lepidoptera > Drepanidae > Drepana > Drepana arcuata. The sequence goes on along the minus strand of JACCPG010009446.1, from coordinate 36,933 downwards.
AACAACATAAAATTCAAAGCAACTATTGAACTGATTGTTAGTTGTTTCCTGTGTTGTATGTATGTATGTATGTATGTAGTGTGTACTAAAAGTGATATGTCGATCAGAGACATACGTATTCGAACCTTGCCACAAAGCCGGGAATGGGTGTAATAACATCATCTTTAGTCAGTGGTAAATTTAGGTTCCAATGTGACAGAAGGTGAGTGAGATTGACGGTGGTAAGCTACCGTTTTCAAGCACGACTTTACATACCTACATTTTTGTCTACCATGTAGCTCGTGGTGTAATTTATCACTCAGCATATCAAAAACAAACTCAGGACATTCGGGGTTAGAAACTACAATCTTGACACCGCTAGACGACTTAAGTATTCACACCATTATTTGGAGGCATAATTACGTCTTGTATTGTGTTTAAGGATTTATTAAACTTGCATTATTTCCGACGTAAAACGACGTAAAAGACATGGTGGCCGAGTGGTTCGAGCAGTTGCCTGCGACACAAAGATCGCAAGTTCGAATCCCGACTGTACCAATGAGTTTTTCTGAACTTAAGTACAGTGATTAGTCACACCACTAGCTTTACGGTGAAGGAAAACATCGAGAGGAAACCAGCATACGTCTGAGAAGAAATTCAAAGGCGTATGTATAGTCGTGCTTGAGTAACGGCGATGGACTCGCCATCTGTCACGTTGGCACCTAATATATCTCTGGCGAAAAGTGGGTGTGTGGGTATTACCTATACACCTCTGCCTACCCCTTCGGGGACCCTTGTGGGAAGACGTGAGGATGAGGATTATTTCCCAGTCGTACATATCCGGGCAATAAAATATGACCTAATTATGAAACATTAATTAGAATGTCGAACCACCTTCGGCTGCAAATGCCTCCCCCGGCGCGTACCAATCCAAGTTAATGCTCTGAATTCAAATCTTCCGTATCGCATTAATCCGGCTGGGGGTAGTGCCGTAATAAATTCCGTATTATACACACGACACGCGTATTAAAATAAACATATAAACATGTTACACCCTCGCCTTGGATACACATCTGCAGGCGAAATTTGCACGGAGCGATATTAGCGACGCGTCTAATTGTATATTGATCTGTATATGTTATTAGTAATTATTTCTAGTACATACTTTTAGTAATTCAACCGGTATTTTACACGTCATCTCACTAGAACAATGAGTTTGGAAAAGGGGCAAATTAAGGCCAAGTTAAAACTATCTAGATCAACTCGTTGGAACTCTCAATACTGCCAAACATGTACCTATTTAGAGACACGCATGTGTAAAGCGAAAGATAACTGGCGCAGCTCTCTCTCTCTCTCTCCAGCTCCTCTGCAACCTTTGTTTTCAATATTAAACCATTAAAAAGGTCAAAAAATCATCAAATCTGTTCAGCAGCAGAACTTAAACAGACATTTGAATGCTACAAATGAGATTCATACGAGTATCGACTTGTCGCTTTCACCCAATTTTTTTCTCACTCTTGAGATTGTGTTTCTATAGTTATACTACTAAATATTTTTTATTATTGAGATGTCACGATGCTGGTAACCGTTTTCCTGTCCCAGGTCCTACCGCGTAAACTTCCGCGTTAACTTTGATCCTCACTTTGACACGTTCAATATTTAGTTGATCGTATCTAATGTCTAGTAACATGTTATGACAATCTATACCACAGTCTTATATTTATTTCTTTAAGTCTTAATTTCTTGAAGTTTAAATCTTTTGTTTAATGAGAGAACATAAAGCGATACGATATTTTATGGTAATACCTCAATAGTGTTAAGCTATCCTAAGTGTCGCCAATAACCAGCGCGTGTGCAGTTCATATTGTGAGATGGCGTTTTATTATAACAATGGGCGGTCCCCGCGGAGTTCCTGCTCAGAGGGTGCAAGTGTATAATCTACATGACACAATGTCGCAAATGCACCGCTCTCTCGCAACTCCATTTATCTACCAGACGCTCGTTTAATCACTTGTTCTATGACTAATCATTTTTTATCAGATTTCTTTTAACTATTTTTATATAATAATAATATAATAATATATCCTCACGCCTTCCCACAAGGGTCCCCGAAGGGGTAGGCAGAGGTGTATAGGTATTACCCACACACCCACTTGCCGTTACTCAAGCACGACTATACATACGCCTTTGAATTTCTTGACAGACGTATGCAGGTTTCCTCTCGATGTTTTCCTTCACCGTAATGCTCGTGGTGTGACTAATCACTGTACTTAAGTTCAGATAAAACTCATTGGTACATGATTCGAACTTGCGACCTTTGCGTCGCAGGTAACTACTCGAACGACTCGGTCACCACGGCTTTGATTGAATACTGCTATTTATATATGTATATTCGCGCCTTTTCACAAGGCATCCAGGGGAATGCTAAGGCGTTAGGGCAAAGTGGCAGATGGACTCCGTCGCTATTTCTCAAGCTCAACTACATATATCGGACGAAAAGAGGAACTTGACGTTCTTGATATATGTACATACATACATCTTCACTCATTTGTTATCCCTCTCCACGGAAATAATCTGTAAAAGGCGTAAGATGTATAACGTTGTGAAGCGAAGAAGTTATAGTGTACACACCCATATAGTATAAAATTGTGTCCAAAAAGCATAAAAATATTCTTCTAGATATTATTCTTCTCTATTACACGTAATTCTTTATTACATTCCTCTGCATGACATACCAAAGAATGGTTCTTAAATGTAACCACTCCGTCTCGTACTGTAGAATAGAATATTGGATACATACTCTATCTTAAACGCAGGCAGAAATATCCATCCCGCCCTTTGTCTAAGAACCGATTAACTCTAGCGAATTCCCAAATCGCGCTTATAATTTATAATAACAGGGAGGTCCCTTAACGAAGAGACCGTTTTGTAGATAGGTATCTATCAAATTACACGCCATCCCCTCACCCATTGTTGTCTAACACGGAAAATATTCATTTGAATATTTACTTAACATGGATAATATTTTAATCTTCCCCTTTGAATTATACATTTTCCAACGGAGACAATTTCACGCCCAGTTCATCGAAATGGTGTATCTCGCCGGGTTTGTGCATTCGATAATGTCTTATTCATCTAGTGGAGAGCGTAACATAGAGTTCAGTTTTGTTTGACACACAATGCAATATCAATTTAACAAGATATTCCTTTTGTTAATATTCGCACACGCTTTATCAAATTCTCTAGCGGGGGTGACAATAAGCCGCTGTAAGTACTCTCTCTGACATATGGATAAAAGCTTTCATTTCACTCTTAGCTCTTTTGAGTGTAATATAGTAAGTAGATAAGTGTAGGCACGAGTATGTATTATTGAGTTCGTGGGAAAAGCGACTTTAAGCATTGCATTAATTTATGAGAAAACTCAATTTCAATATCCTTTTCATCGTGTTATAGTAACTATTTCAAAATGAGATATTTTTATCAGCCAATGACGTGTATATGTACCTATATATCTTCACGCCTTACCACAATGGTCCCCGAAGGGGTAGGCAAAGATGTAACCCAAGTCAAGACGAAGCACGGATATACATGTCTCTGAATTTCTTCTCGAACGTATGCACATTTTCTCGATGTAAAACTCGTAGTGTGATTAGTCACCGTTCTTAATTTTAGAAAAATGTCATTGGTACAGCCGGGATTCGAACATGCACTCTTTGCGTCGAAGGCGACTATTCTAAACACTCGGCCACTACGGCTCTATGGGACATATATGTAAATGGTAACTATATACCTTGATACCGAATATCAAGGATTCAGGATAGTTTAATACTTGTCGTGCAAATTTTCCTTTAATGGTAAACTATAAAATCTCTTAAGTCTTGTTAAGTAACTGTACACTTGCGACGCATCTGACAATACCATTGTTGTGCCAAATTATATCATAATTCTATTGTGAAAACTGTTAACCGTCTCGGCGCCCTTCGCGCAAAAAATAGGTGTCGGGGTCCTGCCCTCGCCTGTTTAATAACATAATAGCACAATTCCCTCGCCGCATGATTCAATTTGGATTTCCTCCAGCCTCCCTCGTGTAGCCTAAAAAATGACAACTTCATTATATTGTTCGCGCTACCCGGGGCGACTTGTTTGCCAGAAGGATTATAATGATTAATTCCGTAAAATATTAATACCCATCACACCCGCGCGAACACTTGCACTTCTTTATAAAAGCTTATTGAAATATCCATACAAGTGCGCTTTTGTTTTGCAACAGGGATTTGTCATCGGTATCGTATTATAGACTTTTTTCGAAGTACTTACTACGTACATAAGTACTCAGAAAAAGAGTAGTTAATTAATGATTGAAAATAAAGCAGTGCTTATTAATTATTTATTTAAAACATCCTGCGTTAATTTTCGGAATCACGCGAATTTAATACTGAAAATTCTCCTTTCCTCTCTTACCGTCGTCAACCTTTGAGTGATACAGACATTTATAGACAGATATTTACGCGATATAACGAATTTTATAGGAATAAACCAAATGGTGCAATAGACAAATTCCACATTTAAACGAAGTGCAATACCGAGTGTGTGACCATAGACGTCAGCTTTACGTATACTCGATGCCTCGCACCCAGTTTTCTTCCGGGCCTTTGTCTGCGCAGAATAAAAACTTCATCTCTCTCCCCGAGGAATTTAATTTGGAGTAATGGAAGTGTTATATTGACTTAACAGGCCAGAAGCTCCCCTCGCGCGCAGTTACAGTTATTAAAATGGAGAAATTTATTATTAGCATTTCGCCGTTACACTATTTACATTTTAATTTTATTTGTTCTGTGATTCCATTAGTCAAAATCCTAATGCATTCATTCAATAAAGTAAGCCATAAAGCGAATGCGTATTTTCAAGATGTCATTTGGGTGTAAGCTGTAATTAATCAAACGGAAATGTTGACTGGATTGCTATGAATATCGCCGTAAATCACTCTAAGGTTTGATCCAGACTAGTAGAAATGAATAAACTTAACGCTTTCAATGTGGATGTATCATTGTAATAATAATAATATATCCTCACGCCTTCCCACAAGGGTCCCCGAAGGGGTAGGCAGAGGTGTATAGGTAATACCCACACACCCACTTTCCAACAGAGGTATATTAGGTGCCAACGTGACAGATGGCGAGTCCATAGCCGTTACTCAAGCACGACTAATACATATGCCTTTGAATTTCTTCTCAGACGTATGCAGGATTCCTCTCGATAGTTTCCTTTAACGTAAAGCTCGTGGTGTGACTAATCCACTGTACTTAAATTTAGAAAAACTCATTGGTACAGTCGGGATTCGAACTTCCGATCTTTGTGTCGCAGGCTACTGCTCGAACCACTCGGCCACCACGGCTTTTTTTTTGTGTATATTTAATGTTGTATTATAAATGACGATTATGATGTATGAAGGAATTTATGACCGAGAATCAAGTAAAAGAGGTCTGTATGTCTAGATAGTACTGGCACTTAACTGTCTTTGCCTACCCCGTGAGTAACTTGGCTTGATAATATATGCATGAATGAATTAATTACCATGCATTCGATAATTTTTTTTGTATGCATTTGATTAATTTCTTTTTTCCTATTCGATTTTGATAACTTACTAAAAGCATGGAGAAAAATACCATAATAAATACTGAAAGCTTATAAAATTCCCATAGAAAAAAGCTGCACGCACTTGCACCGATGTGGCTCTGAGTATATCATTTGTGTCCTTTTGTCGCCGAAATTATATTTGTAGAGTGAGCAGACAATTTCACGCTCTCTTCTCCTCACCCTAAGCCGGCCGTGGACTCTAATCAGCGGGACATTGGAACTTCTATGGATACATCATTTACATTATTTATTTTTATTTTTTACATGGCCTGTACCAAAAGCCAATAGTTGTTTAATTTAATATGTGATTTTTTTTGTATAAATGAAGACAAGTAAGAACAGGGCTAGGTAATTCTTCCCTTAAAGGCTTAATGCCCTTCATGGCATTAGTTACAAATGTCAATAACTGTTACTATCAAGGATCAGATATTTTGTATGCCTACACACAGTTCTTTCAGATTTGGGTCAAATATTTTATCTGTAAAGCTAGTTTCAACTGTAACTTTTTTAATATTGTTAGTTCTTTCTTTAAGTTAAACAAACGGCATATCCACTGAAATCTATCGTCCCACGTCCAATAAAGGGTGAGTTCACACATGAGCGTGAAATATTGTCCACATGTTCGCCAGCGGGGAGATGGTGATCAGCCTGAAGCTGCTCAGTCGCTTATCTGCCGAACATCAAATTATATATATTATTCGCGCCTGTCATTTCCGCTATGCTCTCAAATACGTCACTAGGACCTGCTTAGCTAATTGGGTTTGCTTATGTTATCTTTACCCACATTTGTATCTTTTGTTGATCCATCTCCAGCGGCGCCAAACATGGCTGTGTAAACTAGAATGTACAGAAAACATTAATTCGAAAACATTCGAATGAATATATATGGTCGATTTATACTGATTCGCCTGAAAGCTATTGGAATATGAAAATACGACAGATCTTACATACCCATTTTTATACAACAAGAGTGGCAATTTTTACGCTCACGATACCTAAGTATCACTTGCGCGTTGCCACTCTGTGTTCAGAGAGTTATACTGTGTTGGCAACATAGTAGGTCTAATCCCTCGGTTGCCAACACAATATAACAATCCTCCCCCTCCCCAAGGAGCTCATTACTGGAAACCTTATTCACCACACACAAAAAAAGTGAGTTATTTGGCTACGGACTTCTATAAGGTAGAGGTCCTGCCCCAGTCGGGCAGCTCCAAATTCGAACGGAGAATCCGTTATGCCCTATCTCTCTACAGTATGTAGGTAACAATAAAAAATTATTAAATATATAAAATAGGTCTCAAGTATCCATCATCATCATCATCATCAGCCCACTCTAGTCCACTGCTGGACATAGGCGCTATAGGCCTAATGAGCGCCATAGCGCCATGTCTTCAGCTTGCCGCATCCAGCATCTGCCAGCAGTCCTTCGCAAATCGTCATCCCACCTGGTCCTACACTACATTTGCCTAGTCGAGGTCTCCACTGAAGAACACGTTTATCCCAGCGGTACAAGTATCCATATATGTATAATGAGATAGCGTCGATGTGTCAGCACTCTAATACAGTAGCTTTATTGCAGCAATAAAATGTCATACAAAGTAGTGTAACATAATATTCTAATCGACTCCAATAATGAAAAGGCTCTTCATCTCCCGATAAAATCGTTCACGTTGACATAAATGTGTTTATTAATCATTGCTCATACGACGATGGCCCCTGATTTATGGCAGCGATATTCCAATAGAGTCATTGGAGTCGCGTGCTCTTTTCCTGAAATTGACAAGCAAATAAATTGCCAGAAAAATATAGTATCCCGAGGGCGGAGTGTATGTCATGCGTAGACATGATCGCACGGAAACGGAAGTGACGACAGTGGGATAGGAAGCGATGCACGTTGCCGGACGTGCCCACTTCCGGTGCGCTGCCTTCACTTATCCCAGCGGGGCGCGTTACCATTACCCTATATTTACACATATATTTCTCATACTTATCTTATATCAAACAGAAATGATAAAAGATAGTTACTTGTTTAGCTAGACAGAATGATTGTCACATAGATGACTGCAAGGAAACTGAGACTGCAAGGCACTGTGTGGAAATACAATTTTACATATATAATACAATAATTGAACTGTGGTTACTTTAGTTTTTATTAAGTATATGACGTTCAATAAGTGTTCCCTGTGTCCCTTACGTTGAATAAAATATTTTGATTTGATTCGATTTGAATTATCTAAATGAGAAAAGTTACTTGCTATTTATCCTACAGTGTTATATGACAGAGTATTTTCTTTAAACCACAAGTGTGGCAAACAAGCATATGCTCACCTGCTGGGAAGCGGTTACCCTAGCCTATTTGCCGAAGTATCACTTGCGCGTTGTCATTCTATGTTCGAAGAGTTATAGTATTGGCAGCATGATGGGACTAATCCCTCTGCTGCCAACACAATATAACAATCCTCCCCCTCTCCAAGGAGCTCATTATTGGAAACCTAATTCATCATGCAAGAACACAACACATAACATTACTATATTTACAACTGATTATGAACTCTTTGTTAAAACTAAAAATATATGGGTAGAATATTTCACGTTCAGTCAATATTATTTCAATTTATTGATAACAATCTGAAATACAAAGATAAGCAATCAGTTAATAGAACTGAATCGAAACCACATAATGTTAATAAATGTGGTTTCGAACTGGGCGAAGGCATTTCACATCTAAATCGGGCGTCACATCGCGTGCTAAGAAAATTAATTTGTTTTCGTCGTCATTATTGTTAGGCTCCTTTCCTGTTGGTAAATAATCTTATTATTACTCGTCATATTGAGTACTCAGAACATTTTTTTTAAACATAATTATTATATCTTACACAATATAAGACTGACAAGCTAAGGGTCTGGTATTCGAAAGAGATGAACAAGTGTGCTATATCGGTAAATGGGCAAATTCTAGAGCAAGTGAATGAATTTGTATATCTAGGAAGCATGTTCACACGAGATGGAAAGTATGAAAAAGATATTGAAAGAAGGATAACTGCCGGAAATAACGTGAATGGGGCCATGTCGGCGTTGAAGGGCAGTAAAAGTCTGAGCAAGAATGCTCGAGTTGCTGTCAACAACGCGATATTGGTACCTACCTTATTCAATGGCAGCAAATCCTGGGTATGTCAGAGGAAGTATGAAAATAGCTTGAATACAGTTGAGATGCGATCTCTTCGAAAAATGTGCGGAGTAACGATCTTAGATTGAAATCGGAATTAAGAGATTCGAAAGGAGAGATTGAAAAAATTAAGAAAGGCATGTTACGCTGGTTTGGACATATACATAGGATGAGTAAAGAAAGATTCACGAAATAGATATACAAGGAAAAGTGTGTGCAAGAAGAGGCAGAGGAAGGCCAAGTTCCAACTACCTGGATCAAATAGATCGGACTCTCAAGGACGGGAACGTTAAGAGTACTCGAAACCGACGAGCATGTATGAAGAGACTGATACATGTGGACGAAGCGAAAGAGGTATGTAAGTCTAGAGAGAACTGGCGCTCTATACTCTCTGCCTACCCCGTTAGGGACTTGGCGTGATGATATGTATGTATGTACATAATGTATCATCACCCATCATCTCATCACGGGTATCTTACATGTGATCTCAATTTACAACAATCATGAAATAATAAAGATGATGAAGATAATAGCCGTGGTGGCCGAGTGGTTCGAGCAGTTGCCTGCGTTACAAAGATCGCAAGTTCGAATCCCGACTGTACCAATGAGTTTTTCTGAACTTAAGTACAGTGATTAGTCACACCACGAGCTTTACGGTGAAGGAAAACATCGAGAGGAAACCTGCATACGTCTGAGAAGAAATTCAAAGGCGTATGTATAGTTGTGCTTGAGTAACGGCGATGGACTCGCCATCTGTCACGTGGGTACCTAATATACCTCTGGCGGAAAGTGGGTGTGTGGGTATTACCTATACACCTCAGCCTACCCCTTCGGGGACCCTTGTGGGAAGGGGTGAGGATATATATATATATTTAAGATAATAAAGAAGAGTCAATGCAGAGCGCCTCGACCAACACATAAAAAGAGGTTTCTTTCTTTTGGACTCTAGCCTCCGGTAACTAAGACCCTGATCCCGATACCGGCCCGGCTCGTATATTAAATATTTTATTAGATATGTAATTTTTTTTTGGTAAAATTTAATTTATTTGATTAATTTTAATTATTACAAGGGGACCCTTGTGGGAAGGCGTGAGGATATATTATATTATTATTATTATATAATTTTAATTATGATGATTTACAATGAATTACTGCGACAGTGTGGCAATGTGTCATGCTGGCACCTAAATGGGCTGAACCCTTGGTGCAAAGACATGAAAATAGGTATATGTTATTGAAAAACTTATCCCTATTACATATCAAAGATTCCAGCCGTAAAAAGCTTATGACGTAAAGGAATTTACTCGTAATTAAAAAATATATCCGCCTGCATGCAAATACAAAATATCCGAGCCGCATACTAATTTCCAGCTATTTAATATATAACCGTGAGTAAAAAATCTAGGCCGCCGACCAAGATTAGCAAAAGTCTTCTTTTTCTAAGATTAGTGTGGTAATTTGCTTATTGCCATAATTAATTTTCCCTTAAGGAGCTACGTATCGTACGTAAGTGCGGATCTGTGTTAAACGAACGACTTCTCTAATTAGTTCCGCTAACTACAAGCGACACTGTTAACTAACCAATTCTGAAATAACCCGTTGCTTTCCAAATGACGTACATCTTTATACGTGCAACATTTTCAATTATCATTTTTTAAGGAATGTTAATTAATTACGAAATTCTGTGATAATTCTGTCTGCTATTGCACCGATAACGGACCGAAAATATCACAGAATGTCGGTAAGTAGTTAATTTCTAGACATAAGTCTTAATTTCGTGATGAAACTAAATCCAGGTCGACCTGATATCAAATATCGAGTCACATCTCAAATATGCAATCGCTTCGGTCACGCTGACGATGTTTCATGACTGGGTATGATTAAATATCGTAATATTATAAAAGTTCATATATAATACGGTATTCAGATCACACATATATGAGTTAGTATTCAGCGCGCGCGTGATTTGCTCATCATATTCATCACCTCGTTATTCCAGTTAATCATGCTGTGCGCATGAGTCGCAAGATAGTACGCTATCTTGTGTTTTTCCATCGACGAAATATTTCAAAGTTTTTTTTTGGGTTTTTTACCAAACAAATTTTACTATTCGTTTGTGTATCAAGTTGTATTTCTCGAGTTCCGGGACGTAGCAATCATCGAATGCTGCAACATTACAGATGAGTACGAGGTTCATGAATCTTTCACTCTTAAAGGTCTTTCGCTTGGTCTCCTTCTGACCGTAACATATAGTGACACCAGGCTATTGAATACGAGAAGGATTCGAGATTTTTGTATTTTTTTTATCCACATAGCACAACTTCTCTCAAGGTCCTGAAAGGAGTAGGTATAGATGTACTAGCACACTCTCTTCGCTGTATATATCGCCCTTTCTCAGTACGACTACAGTACTGTAAATAAATTTAATAACTGTACATTTTGCAAAGTATAGGTGCTTAATATTATATAAAAAGCCATGCAATTACAATATAAATATTAAATGATGATAACAAATTAAATACACCTATATCGGGTATAATTCGAGCGCCGGCTTAGCCTTTAGGCCAGACCAACGTCAGCTGCGGATCTCATTTGACGGCTGAGACAGGTACGAGGTCAACACATACCATATCTGCCGATACAATTATGGCTAGCTATTTAAAAATGAATTGCAAAATTATTGTTTAAAGACATCTTAACGATCCCATTTAAATAAAAAAAACGTAAAGATTTCAATTATCGTATTACCGGAGACAATAAAAATCCAGCACGAGAGATATTTCAAATGACGAAAGACATACATAAAAACATGGCGATGGACGTAACTCGTTGTGAAAGTGACAATTAGTCAGTTTATGTTAACACGACACTACAAGTTACAGTTTTTAGTCTTATGCAAAGTGAATAAATAATTTGGTGAGTATTTAGAGTGAGACGAGGGAAGGGCGCTTATGCAAGGAGTGCAAAGAGCCAGAACTGACAGCCATGACGGACGCTCCGATGGTGTCCGTCAAGTGCGCCCGAGGCTCCCAGGGCCTCATTGTAGCTAGTTGATGGGAAATTTCGCTTATAGAGGATGTTTTTTTCATATAGAGACATCGGAATTACCACCATATTGTGAATATTAAAAACTCCCAACTTTATGGCGAAGGAAACTATGCTCTGCCACCTGTCTCACTGACACCTAGATATATCTACTTGTTTTTTGTTGAAAAGCAGTTGTTGCTGTGCCTACCACTAGGGAGAAAATTAAGGATAGGCTTTAAGATACATTATATTCAACATCCTAATAAACATGGATAAAATTACGACGAATGTATTCCCAAAACCCTCTAATCCTCAGCTAGTATACAATACACAAATCTGAAATACAATTATTCTTGTACCTTAATCAATGATATCACTGATTTACCTTATGTTATGTATCCAGGTATATCATTCTCTTTAAGCTCATTACAATAAAATAACAAGGCATTAAGCGGAAACTGGGAAGGCTCTGGTTGGATAATGTCAGGCTTAGATCGCTCGCATCACGACTATTCGCAGGCAAAATTAGAGGAAACATTATTACAGGCACTATCATTATTGTTTTATTTGCAAAATTGCTCGCTCCGGTTAATGCTGGGGTTCGCTATTCACACGGCTTCAAGCCTTTGGCGTGTACTTAACGACGCCTCTTTGAATGACAAGCCCCACTTCTAATGTTACTACGTAATTGTTTAGTCAATTGCAAAATATGTTAGCTACATAATAAATTGGTTTGGATGAAGAGAATGATGTATGTAAATATAGTGAGAACTCGCACTCTACTCTCTCTGCCCGCCTCGTGAGGAAACGGCATGATGATATGTATGATACGTACCTACATGGCCGAGTGGTTTAAAAGTCACCTGCTAAATAAAGATTATAGTTTTAAGCCTCGGCTGTATATACAAATAAGTGTTTCTACAGTGATAACCACCACGAGATTTACAGCGGAGGAACATATCATGAGATCATACCATAGAAACATGTATACGTTTAAGGATAATTAAAAAACATGGCTGACCACGTCTGCATCTAATATATATACAGACTGTTATACAGAACGCTACACAAGGTATTGTAGGAAATATGGATCCCTAAAGATTCCTTTAGGGACCCTTGGGGAAAAGCATTAAGAAATTTTTGTGTGCTAGGTCAATAGCGTAACAGACAAGGTTAAACTAGATGTCTGATAGATTTTTCGTTATCATTTCCCAACTTTACCGAGTTCAAGTGTACAGTACCATATCTACTCACATCTGGACTCAAGTGCAATTCTGGTGCTGGCAGGTGAATGGAAGGGGATTTTGAATTAGTGTCCGGTTCTGCATACGCAAAAAGAAGGCCATCTTCTCCCGACAGAGTAATTTAAAATGATATTTATTTTTATAAAAATAAAAATATAATATATCCTCACGCCTTCCCACAAGGGTCCCCGAAGGGGTAGGCAGAGGTGTATAGGTAATACCCACACACCCACTTTCCGCCAGAGGTATATTAGGTGCCAACGTGACAGATGGCGAGTCCATCGCCGTTGCTCCAGCACGACTATACATACGCCTTTGAATTTCTTCTCAGACGTATGCAGGTTTCCTCTCGATGTTTTCCTTCACCGTAAAGCTCGTGGTGTGACTAATCACTGTAATTAAGTTCAGAAAAACTCATTGGTACAGTCGGGATTCGAACTTGCGACCTTTGCGTCGCAGGCAACTGCTCGAACCACTCGGCCACCACGGCTATTTATTTTTATTACTCATATATATTTTTTTGTTTTGCTATAATATTCGTCGAATCGACCAAATTATGAGCTAAATTAGCGTAAATGATCATGCTAATTTACGAAATAAATACATACATACATACATATCATCACGCCAAGTCCCTAACGGGGTAGGCAGAGAGTATAGAGCGCCAGTTCTCTCTAGACTTACATACCTATTACGAAATAAATAATTAAATAAAATCTCCTTTCGTATAAATTACCATATAGTCATATTATTTACTTGCTCAGAATTATGACACGAATAGTTGAGACATTAAATATATGCTATAACACGGCTCCCAATGGGTAGTTCAAATTGGCTTCCTATATTCGTTGTAATGGAATTTCAATTGCAACAAGGCATGGTTTCCTTTATGCCTTACCAGTCTCTTTTTATATGTACACTTTTATAGGCACGAAGGTTACTTATAGTTATGTGACTTGGTTCGCGCTTTCCTTCATGAGTCTCCAAAGGAGTAGGCAGAGATGTAACCACATCCTATTTTGCCAGAGATGTATTTAAGTGCCAACCTGACAAATGATTCTCGAGCATTTCATAGATTCTTCTTTCTTAAACAGTTGCTAGTTTCTTCATGACGCTTTCCTTCACTGTAGAGCTCTTGGTGTGATAAATACCTTATCTTAATTTCAGAAAAACGTATTGCTTACTTAAGCTTACACACCGCCGGTCTTAGTTCAAGGAAAACCTTTCATAACCCGCAATCTTTTATCATTCACCACCAGTAATTTTATACCAATCGGTTAACTCATTAAGCACTTCGTAGACGTGCCTAATATTAGTCAACAGATGCATCTATAGAAGACAATCATAATCTTGTATTAAGTTCTTTAAATTGGTTTGGCCACTGTCTCGATCACCCCGCTGCGGCATGCGGTCCCATTCTATTGAAAAATGCTTTGTACACGTAACGGTTCCCAATATAAGTAATTCAATATTAATGTTAATAAGAAAGAAGATGAGTTCTCATTGATGCTATAATTTGGTTGGATTCCGTTGGCAAGTAGACGTGAGAGATAGGGCGCGATCTGTATGGAAATATGGGCGCAGATAGATAACGCCGTGCACGCGCCACGCAATCTAATGAGTTCTGAAACGGGCGAAACATTCAAATTGCAAACCGCCCGCGCCAACCCGTATCAAATGTTGTTTTATAGCTAATTCCCAAATTCGGTTATGGCCTATAAACGATCCGCTGGAATAATTTAAATGCGAACCCGCTTGTATAATGTGCGTACTTTACTTCGAAATTAGGTATTTGTATGTGAAATGCGTTTTGAAATAGGATTCACTGTCGAATTAATCCTTCTGGAGATTCCGCAAGAGTAAAATATATGTGCATTCAACTTTTTTTGTAGGCTGCTTAAATCATTGGAAATACATTAAGCCGATGTTTTACTTTAAAAGTTGCATTAGATTGAAGTTACTTAAATCGTTGTTACGTCAGCCTTTATGGCGAATGTGGATTTAACTAGCTGAGGCCATTATAATGCGTGCAGTGCCGTCATATAATTACGAAAACATTTTATGCGACAGTTGCGATGAACAAGTGAAATACATTAGTCTAGTGCTGGCTCGCTGCCTTTCTTCAATTTAAAACGTTTTAAATATAATAAAGAGCTCGCTTTTAAAGGTTTTCTCTTGTTTCCGAGCTAATTTCCAGACGGACATTTCCGGCCATTCAATATGAGCGATTGTTTATTGGCTGACTCCGTTTTGCAAGACAATTGAACGAAATTACTTAGTTTGACTTTAACGGGACTGTGTTCGTTCGTTTCCATCATTGTTAATTTTGTTATATTATTAACTGTGTAGCTAACAATGAAAAGGAATGAAATTAATGACGTACGCACATACCTACATAGCAACAAGATGGCAGCGCATTTCTATTTGCCGGATTATTAGACACATTATCCGTATACATTTACCGATCGCTGTAACGGGGTCCTAATGGACGAAATTTAATCACGACAAATCGAATGCCACCTATTTATGAAGTCGGATGACTAAACAGCTTTTTAATACGATTCACACGTTAGCAGTTATAGTTAGTTAAGTTTTTGTATCGAAACATTTCACGGTGAGACGTATTGAATTCTTATTATATTAAATGTGATGCCACATACCGGCCACTGATGGGATCTATTATTATTGATCCACGGATGAATATTCAATCATCACGCTACCTCACTTCTATTCGACGGATTTTGTGCGCTCCGAAAAAACGTTACATTCTTTCAACCGCTTAGTGCTTATAACGTTTTTGAAACCTGATAGTAATAACGTTAGATACATAATAGACTGGCTTTTATTTAGTCGCTCTACAAAGATTCAGAGAAATTGGACCGTCCCTGTAGCGTCCTTTGGACAATGGACTAGAAACAATGTACCTAATTGTAACCGACTAAACAAAAGATAGAAGGAATAATCACCGAACGAGAGCACCTTAATTATAAGGCGCCTTTGACTAATCTATAAAAAAACACAGAAAATCAAAGTATTAGCGAAGAGCCAGCCTTCCCCGAAGCATAGAGAGTGCAAAGTGCATACAAAATCGTGATGTGGTCTTTTAATCGGTTTCACGTTCTTTCCTGCGCAAGTTTTTGTATTCGAATTTCACTTCGCCAATCTGTGGGTTTACTGTCGGCCGAGAGTACTCGCATTCATGCCGTATGAAAATATGCCATACGCAAGGGATATAGGATACATTTCCGTTAATAGGAAACCAGGAGCTTGGTCGTATAGCTCGCTGCAACTACTGCAGTAATAAGATAAAGAGGCGGGATCCATTTTGTTTTGCAGCAAGCTCACTCCAATTTACGCGGCTCGTTGGCCATTAGCATAAGTCCGAAGCGAAGCGTGATGTGCGCGCGATTTGCCGACTCGCGGCGTGACGCTGCCGCGCGTCCCCGAGGTACGGCAGCGGCGCCCGCGCACCCGCATCGGCGTAATTGCGTCCGACCGACACATTTGTTTACTATTGTAAGCCGTGAAGATGCCATCGCAACGCGACACTCCGGTCGCCTCCTTCAAATTAGCACGCTTGAGGATGCTTTTTACATCGCTTACGTGTTCATATGCTTTTGCATTTATTTTGCGGAGTAAGAATTATGGTTCAAGTAGCGGAGATTTTTTATTTAACATAACTACCGAATCAAACTTGTAGATAATATTTGAGCCATTTTGGCCGAGTGGTCATAGTCGTCCGCGAAACAAAGATTGCAGGTGCAAGCATCGTAGATACCAATTAGTTTGTTCTGAACTTAAGGACAATGGTTTATCATATTATAATGAGCTTTACGGTGAAAGTAAGCGTTCGTGAAGGGTGTGTTCTTAGACTTGAAGGGATGTTCTACTAAGATATATTTAAGTGCCGACTTGACAGATGGCGATTCTGTCGCATTGGCATCTAAGTTGTCATGTAAGGTACCTACTATGTCTATTATGAAGTAAACTAAGTAACAAACATGGTATCAGATGTTGCATCATGTAAATTATCATTCGATCATGGATTTATGTAAATTTTTGAATTAACTCTCCTAACAGAATAGTTGATGTGGAAAATAGTTTTTAAGCTGTATTTTTTACAGATACAATATGAAATAGTGAACCATTGAGCACCATTAGAACAGATGCTTTTACATACAATTGAGATTAACTGGTCCTAATTACATACCGTAAAGAAGCGATATTGCAGCATCAGTACACTCGGATATAATAACAATTTGTGTTAACAATTGAAGCGTGCAAAATTGTGCATAAAGTATCCATCTGTACCCTTCACACTCATGAAGAAAGATAGCAAAAAGCAAGGGATAGCCTCTAAGCATGCTTTTCCTCACCCTCAGTCCTCTCTACGAGAGACAACACAAAAAAAACCTTAATCCTCATCTTAATATTTCTTACGATACTTTAATTATCGTAAGGGTTCCGTTCTATTCGTTGCCTATATCGCGGCATTGGATATTGTGAGTGCGATATTTAGTCATAATACATAAAAAATATTAAGTGTCCGATTCGAATATCAAAATAACAATGTTTTTCAAAATGCACATGCATACGTATACCTTAGTACTGACAGCAAAAACACAATTTATTAATTTAATAGCTGTTGCGCTTTAACGGTGGGTAAAACCACGGGGTGCGGCTAGTCATTAATTATGTATTACAAGAAATTGGGCTTCGGAAACACGTTGATAAACATGGAAGTAGTCGATCCTTTGTCACAATACTAGCTGTGTATCGCGGATTCACCCGTACATTTTATAATTTCATTGGTTTCATTGTAGTTTTTCTGGAATTAAACGTATCATACATAGTGTTAATTCAGCTATTAATATATCTCTGTGCCAAAGCTTATCTAATTTCGTTCCGTAACTTTTGCATGAAAGAGGAACAAACAAAAACAAACTTTCGCATTTCAAATAGTTTTATAATACTTCGATATTCTAGCTGACCAGTCCGTCAGGCGAACTTGCAAGCTCTCTTTAAATAAATTTGAGGTATATAGCACTAATAAGATCATTTAGTCTATTCGTTGTTCCATTAGTCGATATGAGCAGTACTGCTAATTCGCCCCGGCATCCAAGTTCAATCATACTCACTTAAGGTGCGAGCCACAAACAATGTTGCATTAATATTGATTTATATATCTGCACTCCATTTCCGATGGCTTGGATTATTTGTACTATGTGCTGTATCTGTTAGGTGTGGCTGCGCGTTAGGGTTGTCGATTTTTTTTAACATCTGATATTAGTGTTAATCAATAGTGGTGGTTTATGCTCGTGAAGTTTATGAAGGCGCGATGTTATATAAATCACTTAAGCTGTAACGTTATCACCTCAGACTCGACGAAGTTAAGCCCCCGGTAGACGTATGTATAATGTAAACAATTATTCTTATACTCTTATTAAAGAAATCCTCGGACTAAATAATTATTGGTATGGCTAAAGTTATTTTAAGTAGCTCTGTCAGATAAGTACATTAGTTATCCAGTAGATATCAGATAAACCGAAGAGAGCCAGCCCTACGCCGCAACTGAGTACCAGCGCACGCGCGCGCTGCGAGCCATCATTAGAATGTAGCATCGCAAGCGATTTTCCTACTTTAGATACGGTAATGGCCGTAAAAACAACCTCTTAGGAAAAACGCACTACATAAAAATATTGTATCCCTAGTGCCTATAAGCTGTGGCCATTTCTGAAAATCATACGGAGCGGTAAGCGAGATCGAGTTGGTGCACATATTTTGCCATACACAGCCACTGTTAACGCATGCAAGGAGGATTTTAATGGCGCTGATGTGATACTAAAAATATACATGTATATGTATCCAACCAGTACTGGTATAATCAAACGGCATGATTAAATAGTATGAGTCGTTAGTAATGATTATTTTAATATTTACCTATTGCATGTAAATGCTGAGGGCACGGCACTTAATTAGTCATGTACCGTGCTCATGTCATACATATATGAAAACGGCATTAATCAAGGCAGTATTCAGAATAGATGTGTACTTGAATGCCAAGTATTTAGGTAAGCTCTTTATATGTATGATACTACCTAGTATAATATTATTAAATCCAATTAATTGCTGTCATTCCAAGAACATATTTAAATTCACATGAAATAATTGAATATCCTTTTAGACACATATTGCATTTCGTAGGTTTATTACATATATACCAACGCATCATCACGCCGAGTCCCTAACGAAGTATGCAGGAGCCCCAGTAAAGCCCCAGTTCCCCTAGATTTCTTCATCGCGTTTACTTCTTACACAGTCATCAGTCCCTTCATACATGCTCGCCTATTTCGAGTAATCTTGACATTTCCATCCATGAATCCAATCGGTTTAATCTAGGTAGCAGAAGCGTGGTCTCTTAGAGATTTATTATCTATTTTCAGCATCACTTTTACTGACAGATGTTCATATATATGTGCATATAGTAAACAAAAATATTCAAGCATCACTTAGATTCAAATACAATCTAAATGTGACGTTAACACAAATATGATTATATCTTGAATACTAGTTATCGCCGTTATATGACGTCCCGTTGGCAGAGAGCCACAGTAGGATGCAAGAAAAGCTACAAAAAGTGGCTATTCCACGTACCACCAAAACGGGATGCGATCATTAGATCCATACCATAACTGACACATCCTGTATACCTAGGTGGTGGAGCGTGCGCGGACTAACCGTCACTCTCCACAACAGTTTGCATTTTTGTCCATTCATCTCTAGAATGTTACATGACCCCTTTAAAACAAGTTATTTGTCAATGTATATTGCCCTCTAAAACTCAAATAATACATTGTTGCACGTCCTGAAGAACAATAATAATATATCCGCACGCTTTCCCACAAGGGTCCCCAAAGGGTAGGCAGAGGTGTATAATAGGTAGTACCCACACACCCCCTTTCCGCCAGAGATATATTTTAGTGCCTATGCGACAGATGGTGAGTCCATCGCCGTTACTCATGCACGACTATACATACGCCTTTGAATTGCTTCATCAGACGTATGTTGGTTTCCTCTCCATGTTTACCTTCACCGTAGCGCTCGTGGTGTGACTAATCACTGTACAAGTTCAGAATAAGTCATTGGTACTGTCAGGATTCGAATTTACGATCTTTGTGTCGCAGGCAACTATTCGATCCACTCGGCCACCACTGCTTTATACTGCTGCTACGAAATATGTTGATAATAAAGAGAGAAATTCCTTTTTATTTTCAATTAAAGATAATATTCAACAATTACCCTTATCATTCCACTAGACCGTCAATAATTATTCTAATGACTCCATTGTCTATTGAGTTTAACTGAGTTTGTTTTTGTGGTACATACTTATATGGAAATAACGATAACTGTTAATACCGGCAGACTAATATAATCAAGGAATATTTCTCGAATTTGTATTGCCATCACAGTTCCATTTAACAATTGAGAACTAAAAACCAATGTAATGGTTGAATACAGTGTTGTGAGAGCGCGTGGGGGGGCCGTGGCGGCGGTGGTAGTCCGCATACAAATTGAAAGTGTCATATTGGACGATCGCCTCCGACCGTCGTGCTCTCACGGAAGTGATTACCCTAAGACAATAGCCGACAAGACATGCATCCATTACCCTTTTTAAGCTTGAACCAGACATCCCTTTGAAAAGACTATAGTAATGATCCTTGTACTCGATTGTCATTAATATATTTTGTATGTGATCCACGTACATTTTGTGTTACACACAATATTATGTTCATACCGGTCCTGACGATATTCTAACGTGATTTTGGTCATTCGTTGAACTCGTGACGCAACCTAAACGATTACCATTATAAGCGTTTCATAACATGTAATTTACACTCACATAAACACTGGTGTAAATACGTTTTGTAATTGCTGGATAAATTACGCTTTCTATTGTCAATAGAGACCGGTGGTGGCCGAGCGGTTCGTGTAGTTGCCTGCATCACAGAGATTGTAAGTTCGTATCCCGACTGTACAATGCCTTTTTTTGAACTTAAGTGTGTATAGATTGGGTGTGTAGGTACTTCCTACCCACCGCTGTGTTTCCATTCGGGGACCGTTGTGGCAAAGCATGAAGTTTTAAGGAAGACTATTGTTAGTACACATATAATAAATAAATAAATTATTATTATTATATACCATACATGTTACGAGAATAAATTTTGTGGTGACACTTCCGTTCGAACCTCTGGCATGGTCACTCAAGGCAGTATACCTAGTTTGCTCCGCATTTTCCGGTTTGTCTTCCAATCTCTCCTGACAAATGGGAATATTTCATGGATAAGGAAACGAAGTTAATACCTTTATCCATAACCAAGCTTTTCTTGTAACAGTTAGTGGTTTCAGAAAGAAATTATTTTAAATGATATGAAATAATATAATATATCCTCACGTCTTCCCACAAGGGTCCCCGAAGGGGTAGGCAGAGGTGTATAGGTAATACCCACACACCCACTTTCCGCCAGAGGTATATTAGGTGCCAACGTGACAGATGGCGAGTCCATCGCCGTTACTCAAGCACGACTATACATACGCCTTTAATTTCTTCTCAGACGTATGCAGGTTTCCTCTCGATGTTTTCCTTCACCGTAAAGCTCGTGGTGTGACTAATCACTGTACTTAAGTTCAGAAAAACTCATTGGTACAGTCGGGATTCGAACTTGCGACCTTTGCGTCGCAGGCAACTGCTCGAACCACTCGGCCACCACGGCTCTTATGATGATATAAATGATATGAAATTAATGTTTATTTATATAAGATATATAAGAAAGACCTGGTGGTAGTTGCCAACATAATAGATGGCATGTCCATCGCCATATATTAAGCGCAGCTAAGTTTTTTCTCTCAAACCTCCGCAGGTTACCCCTTCGAAGTTTTCCTTCATCTTCAAACTCGTGGTGTGAGTCACCACTGAATTTAAGTTAAGGAAATATAATTTTACCGACCGGATTCGAACTTCAATCAAAGCAATCTTGTCGTTGCAGACAACTACTCGAACCACTCGGCCACTACGGCCTACTTTTTATTGTATGATATTTGTTATTACAATAGTATGCAAACAATCATAAATGTCATTTGATATGCTGTCAGCAAGGAGTGCAAGGCCAATAATATCGTGACGTGGCCGCGGAGGGCGCGGGCAAACAAATGACGTACATCGAAATGTACTCGCGCACCCCTACGCCCCGCACTAAGCCCTATGCAAAATAAAACACTCGATTGACATCTCTTTGAAATTTATTAAATATTCAGCTGGCTTCAACTTTAAATAGGGGTTAAACGTTCAAGTGAAAGGATTACCACACACCAAAATTTCTACGATAATAATCTTCTTATTTTCAAGACAAATTATCTGTATTACCTGGATTTATATACCTGGAGTTCTGAAATACAGGGCCGGCCTAGTTTAGGCTCCAGTCGCACATAAACAAAGCTTCTTATTATAATTATTTTAAGAGAGGTAGGGCAGAACGGGATTTTCTGTTCGAATTTGGACCTCCACCTTATGGAAGCCCGAAGCCAAATAACACAATTTATTGTGTTGTATTCCTGCGCCGCGAATAAGCTCTCCAGTAATTAGCTATTATGCTGCCAGCACAGTATAACTCTCCGAACATAGAATGGCAGCGCGCATGTGATACTTCAGTATCGTTAGCGTAAATAGGCTATGGTAACCGTTTCCCATCAGGTGGGCCGTATGTTTGGCATTCTGGTGGTATAAAAAAAATTCTTAACGCCTAACTAGTAAATCCACTTTCACCTAACCTGACCTGGCGTGAAGACAAGCAAAATATAGGTATTATATTATATCTCTTACTACAACGACTATGTCTACGTAACCTCTTAACATTTTTAGGTGTCATTAATATATGTAATTATGAATAAAAGTACGTATGTCAGTAACGGTTCGAATATTTTCTTGCTTATGAACGATATCTACTGCAAATAAATACTACCTACTCGACGAGGAAACTTGAATTTTATTAAAACAACTGGCTGTTTGCCACCTTACTCAAATTTTATTGTAAAGGTAATACGTAACAAAGATGGCGGGTCATATGTTTATGATGATTAGATGGCGGTCGGTTGCTTAGCAACGAGGCAGGGGGGGCAGTGGTCAGCGGGTCGTTTCTCATACTCGGGGTATTCGTGCGAGCTCGAGCTCGGACCCTCCCAACCCTGATAATTATTCTCCTTGTACTAGACCGTGTTAAGTTTAATGTCACTTTATACGTCTCAACTACTTCAAAATACTTCATTTGAATTATCGTTTCATTATCCTCGAATTTTCTTGGATATTAATTCACAATTGTAAAATTGCCATCAGGCGTTCCTTAACCTTTTATTTCAATATAATGTCAATGGTGAGTAGGTATTTAATCCACTGCAAAAACTTAATAATTTAAGACGCAAATAATCTGAGCCTTACATTTTTAAATGAAACAATACAATTGCATATTTTATTCTATTCTTGTAAGTAGAATCACGACATTGTTTATTTTGAGCACAACCAAATTTTGGACGGGTCGGTAGTTATATGGATATTGGAATGACTAAGACACGATTCGAGCTACAATGTACAACGTAAACCTCTCCAATAGCTCGGAAGCTGCCAGACTTATTTATTTGTATTCATCATAACGTTTCTGTTGGAAACCCTCCAGATACGTTAACATTTTCATGTGCCGACCCAGCTAAATAATACTGTTGTTTACTTACAAACTACAGCACGTTAATACTTAGAAGAATCGGTTTCGATGTTGACATTTGATACGTATGACAATATAGTGCTCACACGTCGTTATAATGATACTAAATAGATTATTTAAGAGCCCGTCCAGTGACAACATTTAGTAAATATTTTAATATATGACACATTAATTTAATATATTCCGCTCAACCAAATTAGTATAAATATAGTATAGTAATTTGAAACGCTTTGTTTTATATTCTATAGATAAAATATTGTGTGCTGATGTGATATAAACGTCTAAAAATGGGAAATATGTATTTTCGCTAAACTATAAATTTGCGAATAGTCGTAGTAGTCTAGTAGTTAGTTACCGAGTCAAAATGTCAAGTTTGATCTATGTGGTTTGTAGTATCAAGGGCTTTTAAACTAAAATATCGTAATGAAAGCTGCATAGGACGGTTGAGAAGAAACGCAAAGACGCACAATATACATGAATGTCTGAGGGACGGCGACAGACCTGTCACATTATCCTTATTGCTATCAAGAGGGTCCCCAAAGGGCACATAGGTACCAATCTTGTGTTTAGTATATAGTTCTAATCAATACAATAAAAATAAATCGGCTTATTTTTATTTAGATAAGTCTGTGGGTGTGTGTTTAATGACGTAGATAAAAATGGTGGCTATTTAGCCAACACTGTCCTAGCTTTTCTCAGGGGATTCTCGCTCCGGCCGCCGTACCGAGCAGACGTGTGCTCCCACCGCTCCCGCGCTCTGCGCCCGCTACGATCGGCAGAAGCCACACCCGCCGCTACGCAAATCGCCACGCGTTAGCTAGCCGCTACGCACCGCACGTGGTGATTGTTGGTCGCCTTTTTCAAGGCAACAACAATCACAATTCTTGTTTCTCGACAATAATATTTGTCCCCTTCTGGGAAAATCCACAGTTTCGTGGTCGTTCGGTGGAAACCAAACGGTGCCAACGAAACCGAGTGGGGCGCTGCCCCGTTGCGCTCTTAGCCTTGCCCCTTCAGGGTAAGGCTACAAACGGACGGGACCAGGTTCACCGGCCTTGGGGTCTACCCTAGTCGCGCCTGGTCATCACCCACCGCCCACCCTACCTATTCCTCACCTCCTATCCTCCGGTGTTAGTTTGGGCACTGTCCACGGACTAGTGCTCTCTACACCGGAACTGTCAGGGACCCGCTGCACAATAAGACTGGCAGCGGGAATACAAGCTTAGGGCTCACACCATAGGCACACTCACCTCCCTGTCTACACCCGACAGGGAGGGTTCAGTACACACCCCCGGGTCAACCCCCCGGGGATCGGGACCCTTACGTTTAAGTCACCAGGGGGTTCTTTACGTGTTTCTTCCCCTGGGCGACCGCGCCCCGAAACACGTCTCCCTTACCGCCTTGCCCTCCCACGTCTGCATCCACCATGTCCACAAGTGTGGATCCCCAAGCCTCACTGGCTTTTCTCGCGCGGCTCTTAGACGCCGTGCCCACCCTTCGACGTCAATATGACGAGTACACCCGCGATATAAACGCGGGTACCCCCACTGCCGAGGCGACAGCAGCGCTCGACAAGAGCGCCATCATAGCCGTCACAAACGAGGCTAACAAGTCTCAAGGCTCCCCCTTGTCCCCCGAATCTATCATTGTGGACTCCGAAATGGAGTCATTACAATCCGAGTCGTCCGAGGGCTCCTCGGACGAATTTACGCCCGTCACGGGCTCCAAGAAACGCGCCAGACGCGCAAAAAAGAAGGAGGCTTCAACCTCACCTTCCCCTCCCACTAAAGCCCCCAAGACCGTGCCCGTGCCCTCCGCACAGTCCTCCTCGGTAGCTCCCTCCCTGGCGCCCCCCTCCCCCGCCCCCCACGCCTCTCCGGAAGCCGAAGCCACTCAGGCTAGCCGGCTTTCCCCCGTCCCGCGCCCCACGCGGCCCTCCTCGAAGAAGGGGCGCTCGTGTCCCCCCGTTTTCGTCCACACAAAGGCCAAGTGGACGGAAATCTCCGGTTGGTGCCAAACCAACCGCATAAATTTCACTCGCGCTACCGCCACGGCCGAAGGCATTAAGGTGCACCTCCCAAACTCGACCGATTTCCGAGCCTTCACGAAACTCCTGCAGGCCAGAAGTGTGGAATACCACACTTATGATCTGCCGGAGGACCGTTTACTCCGGGTCGTCATCCGCGGCGTCCCTTGTGAAATCGACACAGAGTCGATCAAAGAAGACCTCAAGGCTCAGAATGCCGCAGTGAAGGAAGTGCACCGCATGCACCGAAAAAATGCCGGAGAGGCATTTAACATGGTCCTCGCCATCTGCGAGAACTCCCCCGACGGTAAAGCCGTCTTCAAAATAAAAACCATATGCCACCTGTCTGGCATAAGGGTTGAAACCCCCCACAAGGGTGGCCCTATAGGGCAGTGTCACAACTGCCAACTATACGGGCATGCATCTCGTAACTGTAACGCAAAACCCAGGTGCGTTAAGTGCCTGGGTGATCATGGGACGAGCGACTGCTCGCGCCCTAAGGACCGCACACTCGCCGACTCGCCTCCTAGTTGCGTGCTTTGCCGCCAGGAAGGCCAACCGGCCAATTACAGGGGCTGTCCCAAAGCCCCCAAGCCCAGACCGGTCGTGGTCAAGAGGGCGGCGGCCCGCGAATGGCGTAATGCCCCCCCCGCGCAACCCGCCCACCTCGACCTTCCCCGTGGAGGGCCCTCCCTCCGAGGGACTTTCCACCCCTCCCACAACCTGTCCCCTCAGCGGCCTCGAGCCCGCAGATTACACCTCTGCAGTCGCTCACCGCCAAACCTCAACAGCCCCAGCCCCAGGCTGCTACTCCCCCGCGTAGACCCCAGGCGGTCCAGCCCACTTCATCCCCCTCTGAAACCTCCGCCAACATGGCATTCCTGGCGGATCTTTTCTCCACCGTCAACCTCTCAAGGGTTAACGAGATGGCATGAAGCCTCAGGGCCGTCCGGAAGGACCCTCTGGCCCTCCTCAAGGTGCTCGGCGACTACGCCGATGTATCGGAGTCCCTGGCTACCTTCTCGTCCAACCAATAATGGACTCAAACGTAAGCAGCAGAATCAAACCCCGATCACTTTCAATTGGCTACTTTAATGCCAACGGCATTCACAGCCAAAAGGAAGAGATCGCCGTGTTCCTCCGCGACAACAATATCGACGTTTTCTTAGTGCAGGAAACCTTCTTGAAACCATCACACCGAGACCCTAGAATTGCAAACTACTGCGTAGTTCGCAATGATAGATCTCGATCCGCCCTCGGCGGTACTTTGATCTATTACAAGAGGTCCATGCACTGTATCCCAATCCAACCGCCAACCCTCTCCCACATTGAGACCTCGATCTGTCGATTAGGAATGACCGGCCATCAGCCGATCACGATAGTCTCTGCATACTGTTCCCCAGTTAACTCAACGGCCGATATCAAAGCTGATATCAAAGCCCTCATCAACCTCAGTAGCTCGGTTATTCTCGCGGGCGACCTGAATGCCAAGAGCGATGCTTGGAACAGCCACTCACGAAATAACAGAGGACGCCAATTGGAGGACCTCAGCGGGCTCCTCCAATTCGACGTCCTTGCGCCTATGCACCCCACCCACTATCCCGAGAATATCAACCACCGACCGGACGTACTAGACATTGCGATCCTCAAGAATGTAAACCTCCGTTTGCACTCGTTGAGGTCGCACGACGAGTTAGATTCCGACCACCGACCTGTGACCTTAGCGCTCTCCCCCCGACTAGGCCCCCCGGACTCAGGTCAGCCCCCGCCTCAGAAAAAGATAACAGACTGGAGAAAACTGGAGGAACTCCTCAAGTCCTCTTCATCTGTCCACTTAGATAGTATCCCGCCCCTCATAGAGTCGGCAGCCGACACTCAAAAGGCAGTCGATTCCCTCACAGCTCACGTACAGTCAGCCGTGGACGCCTGTTCACGACAAGTTCCGGTGATGGAAGACCATCGCTGGAAACTTCCCGACGACGTGCGTGAACTGGTGACGGAAAAGAACGCCGCCCTCCGAGCGCATAGAGCTCACCCGACTGAAGCGAACCGCACCTTTCTGAGGTCACTCCAGCGCAAGCTGAGATACCGCATGAAAGACCTGCGAGACGCTCGCTGGAACAAGTTCCTAGGGGAACTTGAACCGAGTCACTTGGCCTTCTGGCATCTCCAACGAAAACTCAAATCGGACAAAATCTCGTCCATGCCTCCACTCCCTCGTTCAAATCAAGGGCCCGCCTTTGACGACGACGAGAAGTCCGAGTGCCTGGCCGACAGTCTCGAGGCTCAATGTACGCCCAGCACCTTGCCGGTAGACCCGCGCCATCTCGATAAGGTGGAAGCCGAGGTCGAAAGCAAACTATCTCTCCCTCCCTCTGAAAACCCAGACCACCCCATCGCCCCAATCACGGTCGACGAAGTCCGGAAAGTGATCAAGGATCTACACCCCAGGAAAGCCCCAGGTCCCGACGGGATCACTAACAGAGTTATTAAGCTCTTCTCTCCTTATCTCATAGTTTTGCTCACTGCCATCTTCAATGCCGCACTGAGCAATAACTTTTTCCCCCAATCCTGGAAAAGTGCAACGGTTATAGGTATTCCCAAGCCAGGGAAACCCAAGACCGAAGCCTCCAGTTAGCGCCCCATCAGTCTCCTCAACGTCCTTGGCAAGATTTACGAGAGACTTATCTACAATAGATTAAAGAGTTTTGCAGACTCTAAGAAAGTCATACCTGACCAACAGTTCGGTTTTCGAACCAAACACTCTTGTGTCCAACAAGTCCGCCGTATTGTGGAAGACGTCAGTAGCGGCTTCCAATTCGGTTTTAACACGGGTATGCTCCTCTTCGACGTGGCGAAGGCATTCGACAAGGTCTGGCACAACGGCTTAATATACAAGCTGTACCAGTTGGACGTGCCGGACCGTCTAGTACGCATAGTACGGGACTTTTTGTCTAACCGCTCCTTCCGCTACAGAGTCGAGGGCACACTCTCTTCCCCCCATCCCATACGAGCAGGAGTCCCGCAAGGCTCAGTGCTCTCGCCACTCCTATTCACGCTTTATACTAGCGACATGCCCCTCCATAGACGAGTTAAAAGCGCTCTATTCGCCGATGATACGGCTATCTACTACAAGGGTAGAACCCCCGAGGGAATTCACGACAACCTCCAATCCGCGGTCACAGCCCTGGGGCGGTGGTTCCGGAAATGGAGAATTGAAGGGAACCCCACCAAAAGCGCAGCCATCCTATTCTGGAAAGGCCTCGAACGCCCACGGGTAGCTCCCATCACCCTCTTCGGCAAACCCATTCCATGGGAAGAAAAAGCCAAATACCTGGGTGTGATCCGCGATCAACGCCTTTCTTTCCGTCACCACGTAAAGGCGGTACGCGCGCGAGCCGCCTTCGCGCTCGGTAGACTTCACAGCATGTTGAATGCACGAAGTAAACTCTCATTGTAATCCAAGGTGAGGATTTACACGACGTGCATTCGACCAATCATGACATATGCGGGTGTAGTGTTCGCACACACTAGCAAGTCAACACTCAACCCCCTGCAAGTGCTCCAAAGCCGGTTTCTCCGGAGAGCCACAGGTGCCCCGTGGTACATGCGTAATAGTCAACTCCACGTTGACCTCAAAGTCCCAACTATAAAACAGTTTGTGAAAAAACTGTCCAAACGTCATTTCGATTCTGCTGTAAACCACCCCAACCCCCTCGTCGTATCGGCCGCCCGATACACTCCTTCCCTTATCTCGAAGATAAGGCGACCAAAACATGCCGTCATCGAACCGGATGACGACATAACGGTCCTCCAGGACGCCCGACAAAAACATACAAACACTACACACAACCGACCACTGTTCCGTCCTCGCCGGCGAGGCTCGACGCGAATAAGCCGTAATGTTCCCCCCGACCTCCTCCGCAAACGCCGGCCCGCGCCGAGCCAGACGCGCAAATCCCGCCCCCAAATAATATATAAATAAAATTACCAGTCCAGCCCAGCTCCCTTGCTCGCGATCCGGCAACGCCCTAAGCCGAGGTTCGTACCCCACAGGGGGTGCCCTTAGCTGTGTTGCTTAAAAATAAAGTGCCTGGCTGGAGGCCTAGGTCTCGCCATTGACCGGTTAAGTAGCAAAAGTTCCCGGAACTCACGCTACGAGAGACAATACAAAAAAAAAAAAAAAAAAAAAAAAAAAAAAGCTTTTCTCAGCCTGGTTATTCACGCAATTTCGACTCTTTTATATTTTTAAATGAATGAAATCGCTGAACAGATCTTAATCTGATGCCACGGTCAAGGGGTCTCATCAGACTCTACCCGACGAAATAGGTGAGGCGAAAGGCTTCTAAAAATGGCCAGCAATTATTCTCCCGCAAAATGCAAGCATTTGAAAGATAGCTACTAGATATAAATGTCAAATCCTTCTTGTGTTAGAATAAGATACATACTTACATAATATATATATATTAAGCAATACAATTGAATATGGTGATTGGCAAAAACCAGTGTATTTCATATCTTGGAGAATAGCAAAGGAGCAAATTATTAAAGCCAAAAAACAAGAACTAAATCTGGAACATTGAAGATGATATGTCCGAGCTACTCCACTTAAAATAAATTGAATAGATGTATGATACTCTGAATGATTGAAACCTTTTTGTAGCCCCGAAATATAATGCCTAATACGTGCTTCTATTGAGACTGAATTAAAAAGTATATCGCTATCATATTAAGTAGACGGCTATCTACTTTATTTAATATATTACCTTCTTGAGCGGGGTTCAATACACTATAAGTAATAAAATATTCGAATATTCGAACGATACAATGTTTAAAATACAATAAACTATCGCACTATCAAGAGTGCATTCAACTCTAACGCGCTACTATTATTAAACGGAATTCGATTTAAAGCCGAACCCTCCTCGTCGTTTGTGAAATTGACATTTATTCTTCGTTTTTCATTGTTGCTGCAGTCGGATTCGATCTATTGTTAATTAGCTTAAACGGCCCATGCGCTATACGTGCGCGATGCCAAACAAGAGCTGCTACATCCACGAACATCGCGATAATGCCGGGATCACTAGAATATGCAATGCACCTTGTTATAGCTAATTAACAACATCGAACATAAAATATTTTTTTCTATATTAACTGAGGTAAAAAATATGGAATTCCGAAATAAGTAGCGTTACTGTGCTGCGGTAAGCCGGTGAACTACAAGTTTACACTACTATTTAGGTACTCATAACGCCATCTGTCGTCGAATGGACGAATATCACGTCAAGCTGGTTGAATGTTATTTGTAACCATGAACATAATTTCGTCTACGGTATTGTCCATCTGCAAACAATAATTTTGTGATATTGGTAGGATATTGGACATAACATGATTTATATTTTGCGATGCTTGCAAAGGTATAATATGAAGCTAAAGAAAATGTATCTTAATGTTGATCACAAGTTTTCAATCTTATTTGAATAAAATATTGTCATGACATATTGTCATAAGCATTCGAAGTTCAAAGCCTAAAAGTTAATAAGTGGGTGAATGTTAATTATAAAAAAGAAATGGTTTTAGATATAATATAGAATAAAAAATAATCTATAAAAATTTATTCTATAAAATAAATATAGAATTTTAATATATTATTATAAAATAAACATATTTTTCTATAAACTAAATATAGAATATAGAATAAAGAATAATAAAGAGCCGTGGTGGCCGAGTGGTTCGAGCAGTTGCCTGCGACGCAAAGGTCTCAAGTTCGAATCCCGACTGTACCAATGAGTTTTTCTAAACTTAAGTACAGTGATTAGTCACACCACGAGCTTTACGGTGAAGGAAAACATCGTGAGGAAACCTGCATACGTCTGAGAAGAAATTCAAAAGGCGTATGTATAGTCGTGCTTGAGTAACGGCGATGGACTCGCCATCTGTCACGTTGGCACCTAATATACCTCTGGCGGAAAGTGGGTGTGTGGGTATTACCTTTACACCTCTGCCTACCCCTTCGGGGACCCTTGTGGGAAGGCGTGAGGATATATTATTATATTATATTTATATATTATATAAAAATAATCTGTGACGAAATGTTGATTATATATCTTACTAATATTATAAATGTGAAAGTTTGTAAGATTTGATGTTTGCGGTTCTTTCAGGCCATAGCGACTGAACCGATTCTAGCAGGAGAATTTCTAAAGCTACCTCCACGTTAGCTAACTCCACGCGGGCGAACCCGCTGGCATAAGCTAGTATATAATATATGTACATAGGTACTCTGCGAATATATCTGAAAGAAAAAATACTGGCAGTGTACGTTGTAGCTACTTAGATCATATAAATCGAACGATCGAAGAAGGTAAAATTCAAAAAGAACTCGACACTGGTGAGTAGTTATGAAGAGAATTATGAATGAGGACGAATCGAGAGTGGTCTGCCCGTGACAAGCTGCTCTATTTCCGAAGCCACGGGAAACGAGAACTTGATATGTTGACTTATTAAGGCTAGCAATAGCAGGAGCAGTGTGGCAAAGGAAAACCACGTGAGCAGTGAGCATATGTGGACGAATTGGAAAAATTCTAGAAGAGAGCTGGCGTTCAACCCTCTCTGCCTACTTAAACATACTTATAATAGACACATGCGAGCAAATAAACTCTCATAATTGGTACATCACTCATTATACGTAATTACTTGGGAACACAGACACACGTACACGAGTACATAGCACTCGGTGAGGTATATCGTCATAGTAGGGAACGTTATTACATACGAGAGTTATTCGCTCCCCATCGGAGTGGCTCGATTAAAGCAGTAAATACTTTGAGATTAATTATCTCGTAAACAGTCGCAGCCCGCCTCTGCGCGAATCGCTCACCTACGCCGTGAGCGCGATACAAATTCAACTTTTCCAATTAAATTTCGTGAGGCATTAATAATTATTTGGGTACATCAATTTGTTTCGTCGCGTGGAGCTCGAGCCAAGCTCCTGAAGGCTCTTTGCTTTACACAGCGTTACACACCGGGATAAGTCTGAAGATAATCATATATACATCGTCTTTGTGTGGCATGTTCTTATCAGAGCTACAATCTATCATCATATCATGTTCTTATCAAGAGTACAGGCAGCTACGCGCGATTTCAATCACGTTAAATTGGATTTAATCGGTATATTATTTTCTGAAACAAATGATATGTTATGTGTTAGTCCAGCTCATAATTTATCTCTGTGCAATTTTTCAATCAATTCCGTTCAGTAATTTTTGCGTGAAAGAGTAACAAACATCCTCACACAATTTCGCATTTATAATATTACTAGCTGTGCCCGCGACTTCGTCGGCGTGGACGGCTTTTTTATCTTTCGTAAAAATGTTTTTTTTTCAATAAAAAGTATCCTATATTACTTCTAATACCTCCAAGAATATGTGCACAAAGTTTTATGATGATCGGTTTAGTAGTTTTTACCTGAAAGCGTAACAAACAAACTTACATTCACATTTATAATATTAGTAAGGAAGTAGTAAGATTAACAAACACTCACACACTTAAGTGATAGCATATTTATTGACCTGAATATACTATTGTATTTCGTAATATATTATTCATTTTTAATACTGAGCAAAGTGTTATTAACTTATCACAAATTTGTTATTTTTCTTGCATATTTCCATGTTGTTCTTTTGTCCGCAACCTGCAGCTGTGGTTGTGAGCAGTCTGTAGCAATGAGTTTTTCTTATCTCAAGTACAGAGAGTAGTCACACCACGAGCTTTACGGTGAAGGACACCTGCATACGTTTAAGAAGAAATTCGAATATGTATGTAAAGTCGTGCTTGAGTAACGGCGATGCACTCGCAATCTGTCACGTTGGCACTTCAAATATCTCTCTTTGAGAAGTGGATGAGTGGGTACTACCTACACACCACTACCTACCCCTTCGGGAACCCTTGTGGGAAGGCGAGACGATATATTATTTATAATAAATTAATCTTCCTCAAAAGTAATAAGAATAACATACAATAATTATCGTAAGATAAGTCTCCGAACCACGCTATTTCCATTCCGTGGAAGCTTAACTTTGGAATTAATTAAATTAAACTTGAAAATGAAATATTAACACTTTAACGTATAAAATTTAATACCGTTAAGTTATAACGTGATTATTCAACTCCTCGGCAATTTCCAAAAACATCTAGAAAATTAAATTCACCGAGCGACGGCAGCGCCGCCTTTGAGGCGCGCTTCCGCTTTTGTGCTCGGGCGGGCGGTGCGAGGCGCTCGCCACTTCGCACTCTGAAATTAATTTTCTTCGTCTTTATGTAATTTAATTATAAACATTTCAATATGGCGCCCGGGGAATTTCCGTTCGGGAGAGAAGTTAAATAGAAACGTTTGATACTTATCTCCTAATACACTTCTGAGATGATTGCGCGATTAAAGCAAAATTAATTATTTTATTTAGACACGTCCCGGTGGCCATTCAAGTTTCACCCTTACATCAAATAAATTATGTTTTTACATAAGTACTATGGAAATTACTACAATCTTAGGTATGTTTTGAAGGGAATGAGCAACATGAAAGAATATCAATGTATGTATATATATTTATTAGAAAATACATAACTTGTTTAACGAACGCGCTTTCTATTAAACAGGTCCGTTCAATGACATTCCATCTACAAAATTAAAAGTATCTATTTGTGTTGCGAGCACAGCTAACAGATGCCACTAGCATTGGTGCAATTTTGCTCTTAAACCGTTCACGCTCCGGCGACGAGAGGCGACATCAAACATACGCGGGGCCTGCAAACCTTTTGCCAGCTTATCTCCCATTCACTATCTGGATCTCCGCAAAATGTCTACAGCCCGCGCTATTGTTCAATGTTTATTAAATTTCATTTTACGTTTATACAACAACACTTTTGTCGGCTTCTTTTTGTAGCGATTTGGGACATTTTACGGGTGGATTAGCTTGTGACGTCTGCTTTTGTTAACTCCGGCAGTGATGTCTTTTTGTGTCTCCGACATTTACGGTCGGTACTCACGCATCAAGTATGTCATAACACAAGTACTCCATGCACTCGACCGTCGCTTTTTGTCGCGGCATTATATTATAAATTGAATTCTGTGTTGTCAATACTAGTAAACATCCTGTCTTTTTGTACAATTTAATGCTAGGGACATTTCCAACGTTATGTAAGTGCCATCATTCATGTAGAGTACACATAGCTGCACAGAATTATCTGTTGGGATTAAGATTACAACAAGTAGGTATTCACTTTTTACTCTAACTTAAACAATGAGTATAATTACTTTGACGTTACAAAAAACTGCATATATTTGAGAAAAACTGTTATAAATATAATACTTAAGTATTTTATAACATTACTCGCTTAATGTAATAAGAATTTCATTTTGACGGCGTAGTTGAATTTGAACAAGAATGTCATGTTTTGTTCGCCTTGAATTTACACAAAAAAGATATCCAGGTCCGTCTGATCTAACAGTGAAAGCTCCTAGCTACGAAGCTTAACGTCGCTTGTTCGATTCTTGCCTGAGGCGGTTATTTGAGTGGTAAAGACGAATATTTTACGCCGTTTTAGGGCGCGATATTTATTCATTGATACAATGGCACGTCATGATACGTGTCCTGTTTATTTCGCCGCCTTGAAAACTCTGAAAGAACATAGTTTTGAATACGCTATCAATACCTACATGTTATATGATGATAGTGAATATCAGTAGCATCGTGATGAGCAACATCTTTTTTCTTGCCGTATTTAAATTACGTACGAGTTTTGCAATAAAACTGCCACCGATGGACGATTCCAAGCTCTTAAGGGTACGTGCGTACGTAAATAACAATTTACAGTACGAACAATTAAGCATTCTCCGAGTAAGTATTGGATGAAATTAATCGAAGTTCGGATTACGGCGACCGGGGCTTAGTCTGCTCAGACGGTATCAGGGCGTGGACTTGTTATCTGTTTAATGTCTGGTAAACAACGGGATCAAGGGATAAGGAACGTCCTTCTATACGGTGCTGGCCCTCCGGCGTGTGGATTACTGGGTCTTCCACTCACGAACTTCACGAACATTCCTGCTCACGTAGCTACACCACTAGACACACACCACGGGTATGCTTGTCATGTCACCCTATTTCATTCACCGTTATACCACCTCTCACTGTACACATAAAATTTATAATTACGTAAAATTCAAGCAATATCACTCTAATATAGGTACACTAACAATGTCACATCAAAGGTAGGGCCTACTATTTTTATTTCTAACATGCTCCCTTAATTAGCTGTACCCGCATCTCCCCTCTACCTAAACTATATTGTTATATACCCATAGTGGTTTACGCTAAAATCAAGCATATATAATAATAAAATCTAGCAAAGCTACTGAATTTATTGTCTTAATTGGAATATAGTTCGCGTTTATAATTCTTTATTACACATATATTTCAAAATTACTATTACAACATTGTCTCTATCGTCAGTTGATCTATCCACAGTAGTACTATCCGATCGCTTACTAACCGACAGCCAGTAAAGGTCCGATTGAAGAGAAACAGCGATGTCGCGCCTCAACCAGGGTTGAATTAAGGCTCAATGCAAATTCAATTTGGGGGCAAGCAATCCTCCACGTAAGGCCAGCGTACATATTATTGGTGGATTTATCTTTATTGCAGCCGTAGAACACTCTGAGTAAGTTCGAGTGTCGAACTTGGGCCATTACAGAACACACCAAGACACGGGATTGTTTCGATAGGGTGGAGTTGTAAGTCTTATTGCTTTCAGTGCCGGTCCTAGGGCTGGATTGTCTCGTTTAATGCCTGCTCATTAATTATTTTCTCAATGTGTGATTTTAATTGATATCTTAAATATTGTAATGGTCGTAATATAAACAGCCGTGAATTAAAGACGCTCAACTTATTAAAAAAATACATATCTAGTTGTTAAGCCGTTGGCTAAGTGATTTCAGTAATCGCCTGTAAAGTCAATTTTCCAAGTTTTAACATACATACATATCATGCCAACGCCGAGTCCCTAACGGGGTAGGCAGAGAGTATAGAG